>CAUYLG010005243.1:0-23936 GCA_963573385.1 Cacajao melanocephalus | reverse complement strand
GTAAAGACAAGAAATGCTGTCTTCTTGTTTTTAAAAATAATAAATTGTGTGTTTTGCTATTGTATGAAACATTAACTATAATTTTGTTTAAGGATATGTTTCATTTGTTTTCCTGTCTTCTTTCTCATTAGGACATGAAAGATCAGATGTCAGCTTCTTCTGTGCAGGCATTAGCTGAAAGAAAAAATAGACAGGTGAGAAAACATCAGAATATAATTATCAGTGAGAGAAAGTATACAGTTAGATATTTGAAATTTAAAAATGCTGACCATCTATGGATCATGTAATCAAAAGGAAGACCTCTGCATGCAGGCCCTGGTGTGACCATGGGGGGTTTTGTGACAGTCCAGGCAGCCTGTCCTAGCACCCTGTCAGCATTTCCCTCCCCTCTCTCACCTACTGATCCTTTCCTATGGGCTCCCATAGCACCTTTTGCCTACCCTTACTATAGCACTTACCACAGAGTACTTTTACTGTTTTCATGTGTTTATTCTGTACCTGTTGAGCACATTCGGTGTGCCAGGCTCTTTTAAGGGCTATAATTACTTACTGTCTTTCTCTCTACTGGGCCCCAGGCCCCTTGAGAGTGAGGAGAGATCTGTTTCTTGGTTTTTAGTTTTTTGTTTGTTTTGTTTTTGTTTTTTGTTTTGTGCTCTCTAGTAGTCACTACATTGCCTACCCATGGAACGCATTAGACATCTAAGGATTGACATTTGATATAAAGACATTAGAGGAACCTTAAACTTGTGTGTTAAATTTCTCTTTAAGTAGTTTTTTAAAATTACTTTGGCATGTTGATAGAAACTGCTTTCTAATTGTTAAAATACAGTCCTTTTAAAAAATGTAGAATTTGGACTTTAGACTGAGATCTGATTTAGACTTTTTTGGTGGGATAGAATGTTTTTTGCCTGTTGCTAAACTGTTAGATGATTTTTTGACAGAAGTAGTTTTTTAAAATTCTGTGGATATCCATTTTCCTTAGGAGTAAACAGGATAATGAAAAATGATACTGTTTGTTTTAAATGAATTATCTTAACCTCATTTTATTCAGATTCCAGAAACTTACGAATTGTTCATATAGTAGGCTCTTCACTTGAGAAATCTTGCTATTTTTACTTAACTAGCAATCAGTACTTTATAACATAAATCCTTACTTTATACCTGTGGGTGTTTGTCAAGCCACTTAATTTTGAAAACAAATATTATGAAAGCTTGAAGAACGGGGAGGGTTCTATAAATATCACCTCACTTAATTTTTCTGTTTCCTTTTCCTGCATTCCATTTTTCAAGTCATTGTTTCATTTTTGACTTTTTAATCTTATTTGCCTCCTTTGCTTTCTTTTTGATCAATACAGCTAGGAAAAGCCACTAGCTGGTCCATTCCATCTGGCTCCCTCTCTTGAAAGAAGCTAGTGAATGGCCTCAAGTTGGCTAGTTTTGGAGTTCTCTTCTCATTTGCTCTTGACCTTATAGGAAGTGGAAGTACCTGAAGTAGTTGTGGCAGTGAAGTTGGTAACACCTATGCTGTCACCTTTAATTTGAATGTTTTATTCTCTAGATAGTACAGACTATTATTCACATTCGTATGGGCTAATGTGAATAAAATGGGTATATATATTGCCTGTCCAAGTATGGCTTGGAATTTGGTTTTAGGCCATGAGTGTGAAATGTCTAGTTGCAAATTTTTAAGGAACGGCAAGGCCAGGGCTCTCTAAGCCTCCAGCAGGCGTGGGCCTTGCTGCGTCATGCCAGGCACCAGGTACTGTGCTGCTCCCTCCTCCAGCACCCCTGCTCTGGCACCCACACACAGGTGCATCTCCCAGTGCTTGGCTCCTCTCTCAATCTCTTTCCCATTATCACAGACCTCTGGGGTCAGACCAATGAACTTTAAGCTACTTTCCAATAAAATGTGGATGATTTGCCCTTACTGATTTACACTTACTCTGCCCAAGTGTAGACCATGGAAAATGTATGCAAAATAGCCCTGTGACCGCAGGAGCACACAAGGCCCTGGTGATGTCCCAGTTCACTGTCCTTAGGCCAGTGATGTATTATAGCCTTTTTCTGACCCTAAAAAAATTGTCACTAGTTCCTCATGTCTTCCATAGAGGTCCTTAGAGTCTGGATCAGAATGAGCAGGGTCTTTTCAGTGTTGACAGCCCTAAGACCAGGTCAGGGCAGAGCCACCCACAAAACCCTTGGATCTGCTTTACACCAGAGACGGTCACCATCCAGCCTCTTGACTGGACTGAAGCTCTGGGCCGCTGGAAGCTCTTGTAACAAGAGCTTCAGTAACTGAGCTTCTTAGAAACTCTTCTAATAACCACCTCAGAACGTAGCACACTGCATCCTGAGCTGCCCTGATCCTAGCCCCTGAAATCTGGCCATTTGACGGAGTTCACCCCTTGCAGTCTGAGAAGAAGCCAGTGTCAGTATGAAGGAAGATCATGGGGCTATTGGAAGGGTTTTCAGGCAGAACTAAGTAAACAGCCAGGCTTTTAATAGTGCCAGAGTTTTTTTTTTTAATTACCTGATAGGAAATGGCAACTCTACAAGGAAAAAGAGTCTTAGTGGCTAGCGTCTTCTGGCTCGTGGTGCACGGCTGGTGTGAGCAATTACTTTGACCAGTCAGAAGGGCTTGCGGGGATCTGGTCAGAACCAGCTGTGAAGACTGAGCTCTCACATTCCTGCCTGGCCTCTTCATGTGAGGAAGACATACCCAACCTTACTCATTTATGGCTGCAGACTTCCCTGAATTCATACTTCGGAAACCCGACCCTGTTGTCTGGGAGCCGTGGTGGAAAACTCTGACTTTAGGGCAGCCCTTGCCTAGGTTGCCAAGGTCAGGGATTCCTTGTGGTCATACTTGCCTGGTAAAGTAACCCCAGTTGTCATCTGGAAAGCCTGAAGGACCCTGGATTCTATTCATGGGTTAAACTTAGCAGACATTGGTGGTTCTTACGCCTTTTGTGTGTGAAGGGCTATGGCTTACCTGCTTGTCGTTCCAGGGAACTCTCCCCTTCCCCCAACCAAAAAACCCCAAAACTTCCCTAGGTCACATTTTTCTTAAAAAAGTACTCTAGATCTTTGGAATCAGGTTGACTGGAACCTGTGGGTTGCTGAAGTTCACAGGTACCAGGAAGAACTCTTTTACAAAAGATTGAATGCTTTTCCGTTATAACACAGTATCTAGATGGGTGTTCGTTGATTTAGCAGGCATTTATTTGCACTTTAAGGGGACAAAGCCCATTGTGAGGCCTATTGGGAGAGCTTAAACACAGAGAGGGCCCTTCTGGAATTCCTTAAATTATACCACACAGGCACCAGACTCTACCACTACATAAAAGCCTGGCCCAGGGGAAAACAGATGATAAGAAATGTGAAAACTCTTTATATCACTCTTGGTGCTTCACTTGTTCAGAGATAGTAACTGTTTGTTTCTCCTGACTCCTCCGGTTGTCCTGCTCACACAGGCACTGCTGGGAGACAGTGGCAGCCAGAACTGGAGCACTGGAACAGCAGATAGATACGGGCGCCTGGACAGAGAGCTCCAGCAAGCCAATTCTCATTTCATCGAGGAGCAGCAGGCACAGCAGCAGGTACCCCGAGGGGCCTAGGCTTGGGACGGGGCGGTGGGAAAAAATAAACCCACCTTAGTTCGTTTGCCAGCCATGGGATCTCATGGCTTAATGATAAGCGGGGTAAGCCAGAGCTTGTCCTGTGGTTTATTGTGTCTAAATGTTTAATGATTGCATGCATAAAGAGTTTCAAAATCTTCACAGCATGACTGCTTCAAGAGAACCAAGCTCAGCCAGGCATGGTGGTTTATACCTTTAGTCCCAGCTACTCAGGAGGCTGAGGCCAGAGGATCCCTTAGCCCAGGAGTTCAAGGCTACAGTAAGCTTTGATCATGCCTTTGCACTTCAGCCTGGGTAACAAAGCAAGACCGTGTCTCTAAAAGCAAAGAACCAAGTGGCCTGGTGCGGTGGCTGACACCTGTAATCCCAGCACTTTGGGAGGCCAAGGTGGGCAGATTACGTGATCAGGAGATCGATACCATCCTGGCCAACATGGTGAAACCCCGTCTCTACTAAAATTTCAAAAAAAAAAAAAATTAGGCATGGTGGTACGCGCCTGTAGTCCCAGCCACTTGGGAGGCTGAGGCAGGGGAATTGCTGGAACTTCGGAGTTGGAGGTTGCACTGAGCCAATATTGCGCCACCGCCCTCCAGCCTGGCGACAGCGACACAACGTCTCAAAAAAAAAAAAAGAACCAAGCTTAGTACTCTTAGAAAAAGCAGACCTTTGTTCATTTCAGCAAAGGCATTTTCAGAAAGATCTCATTTTTTTCACTGAAAATTATTTGTTGGTTTCATTATATATAAAGTTGACTGTTTTTGTGTACGTTAAGGGTAGGAGGAAAATGAAGTTGATTATGTCTGTTGTTGCCTCTGATGTGTAGAGCTGTATTAATAAAAGGAAGCTAATGATAATGTGTCTGGGGATTTGAGGAGCATGTATCCATTGAAACTATTGATTATTAAATACAGTGTTTTATGTATACAGATAGCTTATATGTTCTTTTGTTCTTTACGTTAGTATGTCTGCTTAACCCGTTGTTTACTTAAATTGCTATTAAACCCAGCAAAATTTTTTTCTCTAGAAAATGAGAAGAATGCAACACAACTAAAAGTAAATACTTGTCAGTCAGTAGCTGTCTTTGAGGTATACAACCACGCCCCTGTAACGGGGCGTCTTTAGTTTGCCCTTGAAGAGGGAGGAGAGACTGTGTGCCTGGTTTCTCCACATCCAGAGATTTGCCAGACTCTCTTGTATTTAAGCTGTGGCAGTCTGTCGTGGTGAGACCTTGATCTTGGCAATGGGCTTCCTCCTCCCAAACATCCCCGTGTCTCAGTGGTCATCTGCACGTGTGCTTTCAGCCATTGTCTGCTCCATTATTGGACGCCGGCCAACCAGAGTAAATCTCTCTTGGTGGTTTCAAGCCCCGCTGACTGCTCACAAGTTGGATCAGCAGGAGATATCAGTAGCTTGACAATCCAGCCCTTTGAGCAGTGTGTTCTCAGAGGCAACGGTCTGGTCCTTTGATTTCTGGGCTTTGCTTCTGAATGTGAATTGTCCCAAGTTGGCAAAGAAACTAGCAGCTGCTAGAGTGCTGGGCTTGGAACCAGGTAAGATGGATTTTAATTGCTTATTTCCCATTTCTCTGGCACCAGTTGATCGTGGAACAGCAGGATGAGCAGTTGGAGCTGGTCTCTGGCAGCATCGGGGTGCTGAAGAACATGTCCCAGCGCATCGGAGGGGAGCTGGAGGAACAGGCAGTGTGAGTATTGAGACCCCCTCTTGCTGCAGTGAAACTGAGGGGCAAAGCCATCCTACAAGACCCCTAAAAAGTCTGGCAGCTACATGGCTGATAAAACCAAAAGCTAGTTTATTCATAGCTGCATTTTTATTCTCTTTTACAGACTAGCCTCCCCAAAAGAAGCAAATCCACTCTGTAAATTTTACTACACGCTTTAGGCAAAGTTCTTATTTTTTTTAAAACACCTCCAAAAACAGACAGATTTCTCTGAGCAGATACTCAAAGTATAGTTATGAATGGGAATGTGAAGCAGAGAAGCCTCTATAACCTGTGACGATTTTTGTTTCAAAGAGGATAGGATGTGCACTGACTTTATCATCCCATGACTCTCCCACTACATTGAACAAACACTTTTTGCTTTGAATCTTAAATTATTGTAACTTTGTGGGTTTTTTTTAGTTATAAAGTTCACCAGTTAACAAAAAATCTTCCTTCTCAAAAAAATAAAAACAAAATATAACTTCAGTTCGTTTTTCCTTGTGAATAATCCCTTTTGCACTCAGAAGTTTGATGGCAAAAACTGCATTCTTAAACGCTGCCACAGGATGCCTTTATCATTTTATAAATGTTTTTCTAGAGAAAAATAAAACAGTTCACCAGGATATTTCAGAAACTTCCCTGTCTCAATATTATGTTTATTATTACACATCCATTCATTATAAATTCTTAGTGGGCACTTGTTCTATACCAGGCCTTCTGGTATAGCCTAGGGATATAGAAGGGAGCAGAACAGACAAGACACCCCATCTCTGCCAAAGAGTTTGCCACTTGCTGGCTAGAACGGACATTGTGTAAGTGGTGGGGGGGTCATTAGGTGATGGCAGTGAAGTGGGAGGGCCCCTATGATGGGGCCACTGCATGCTGCCTGGAGAGCCCTAACTTAGCCCAAGGTCCCTGAGAAGAGGGGTTTAACTGAAACCTGAAGGATGTGTGGGCGCTAGCCAGATGAGGTGAGAGTTGGTGTGAAGTCAGGTGGTGTGGGGAGCTTAGACTAGGAGGAAGAAAGTGCACCCGTGAAGATAGAGAGGTGCACACATGCATGGAGCAGAGAGGTTCCATGTGTCTCAAGGCAGAGAACAAACCAGAGAAGGCCTTGCCAGCATGGTAAGGAAGTAGGACTACTTATGCTCAGTATGATGAGAGACCGGTAGAGGTGAGTTTAGGAGCGATGGTGTGATCAGGTGTGATTTAGATGATGTGCTGCAGTGGAACCAGGTAGGGAGACCAGGTAGGAAGCTAGATAGCCAGATCTGTTTCATTTCTACCTAAAATGGGTCTTGACCCTAAAGTTCATTTTGAGGATGGGAAGGGACTAATGACCTGAGCTTCTCTGTTACTGAGGCAGCCTGGCTGGGTAGTGGATAATAGAGCCTGAGGGACTTCCAGTTAAAAATGGTGAATTGATACACCCTACCTCCACTCCCTCTCCACAGCTCACTAGAACAATAGTAAAGGGGTTTGTTTTCCAGGGCATGGAACTGCTGGGCATGGTGGTTTACACTTGTATTCCCAAGTACTAGGGAAGGAGGCTGAGGTGGGAGGATTGCTTGAGCCCGGGAGTTAAAGGCTGCAGTGAGCTATGATGGCACCACTGTACTCCAGCCTGGGTAACAGAGGAGACCCTGTCTCTAATAAAATAGAAATAACAGATAATTGGGAAAAACATGGGATTTGGACTTAGATCTGTGCTATCCAATATAATAGCTACTAGCCACATGTGGCTGTTGAGTAAGTGATATGTGGTCAGTCTGAATTGAGATGTGCTCCGGGGTAAAATGCATACTGGACTTTGAAGACTTAGTATGGACAAATGTAAAATAGCTTATTAATAATTTTTTTTTTGAGACGGAGTCTCGCTCTGTCGCCAGGCTGGAATACAATGGCATAATCCTGGCTCACTGCAACCTCCATCTCCTGGGTTCAAGTGATTCCCCTGCCTCAGCCTCCTGAGTAACTGGGACTACAGGTGTGCACTACCACACCCAGCTAATTTTTGTATTTTAGTAGAGATGAGGTTTCACCATGTTGGTCAGGATGATCTCAATCTCCTGACCTCGTGATCTACCTGCCTTGGCCTCTCAAAGTGCTGAGATTATAGGCATGAGCCACCATGCCTGGCCTTATTAAGAATTTTTTATATTACATGTTGAAATGATAGTATTTTGGCTATATTAGGCTAAATACAACAGAATATTAATTTCACCTGTTTCTCTTGAAATTTTTTAAAATGTGGCTACTAGAAAATGTAAAATGGCATATGTGACTCATATTTTTGTTGGATGTTACTGAGATTGATTTGGGCTAGCAACTTGGTTGGCGAGTGTCCCTGGACTGAAGGGCAGATGATATGCCTGTTTTGTCTTCAGTAAGAAAAATCATACCCAGCGCACAAAAGTAGCTCTTGCTTTTCAGTGTTTGGCGCTGGATAGGCCTGCGAGCTGCAGGGCCATGATGCTGCCAGGATCTCAAATGAGATAAATATGTTTTAATTTGAAAATTTAGGTAAGGGATAAAGACTTGTTTATTTAGTTGTCAACATGGAGTTCACGTAATAGTTAATTTAATGAAGAGGTGGTTGCCCCGAATCCTGCAAGGCTGTCAGGTGTCTGGTGTGGAGAGGTCAAGACCAGCAGTTTCTAGCTGCCATTGATGCTGTCAGACTTAATACAGCCTTTTTAGTGAGACTCTTAGTACTAATTGGTATGTTACATTCTAGCCTCAGAATAATCATTTACTAATCAGAAGTTGAAAAGTCTGGACTATTTAGTGATTTTCTAGGCACTCCTGAAATAGTATTTTGGTGTTTTCTTTCCCAGCTGCACATTGGACAGCAAATAGTGTAAGCCTGCTGGAGTCAGTTCTCCTAGTGGGAAATACTGGTTTCTCTGTGAGGACAGATGGGGAGACGCGTGTATGCGTGGGTGCACATACACACTCTCACACACACCCCATCAGGGATGTTAGTCCTGAGGTCTTCTGGGTTTATGATAAAGCACATAGCGCTTTATAGGAGATTATTTTATTAAAGTACATTCCTTAACTCATATTGACATAAAGCGCTTTAGTATATTACCTGGTTCTCACAAGAGCCCTGTGAGGGAAGTTGAGCTGATAGAGTTGCCCTGTTTTACAGGTGAGGAAACAGTCCCAAAGAGCTGTAGGGCACATTGTCCAAGGTAGCAATGTAAACAAGTGGCAAAGCCTGATTGTGTGTCTCAGATAGCGTTGTTTCTACCACATTGCACTAGCACTGAGTTTGTGTTATTGTTTAGACAGGTCCACACTGCCTTGTCTGCATGCAGTTCTGAAATCTAGAAAACTCTAAAAAAAAAAAAAATCTCTATTTGTTTCTTTAAATTTGCAGCAAGCTTATATTACAGAAAAACCTCACCTGAACTGACTCCAACTGTGACTCCTCATAGTTTTCTCTGCAGAAATATTAAGTATCTGATTACGGGGACTGCCCCAGACGCTGCTGGTGGTATTGACTAATACAAAGCGTATTTTTAAATCTCGAGAATTCCAAAATCAAAATCATATCTTGTCCCAAGGATTTTGGATAATAGACTAACGTCCCGAATCCCAGTGTTGCCTATTTTGTTTGCTAAAATGTAGGCCTAGTCGTGTTAACCCAGTGCAAGTACACTGCCAAGGCTTTGTGCTTACAGCGACCTTCTGTATCTGTTTCCCTCTAGTATGTTGGAAGATTTCTCTCACGAGTTGGAGAGCACTCAGTCCCGGCTGGACAATGTGATGAAGAAACTTGCAAAAGTATCTCATATGACCAGTGGTATGTATGGTGTTTAAGCATTTGTACTTAATTCTAGAACTCTGTCTAGGGGCGTTGTCTCATAGTTATGCCCATGCAAATCCCTTTCTTTTTTTTTTTTTTTTTTTTGAGACCGAGTCTCTGTCACCCAGGCTGGAGTGCAGTGGTGCCATCTTAGCTCACTGCAACCTCCACCACCTCCTGGATTCAAGTGATTCTCATGCCTCAGCCTCCCGAGTAGCTGGGATTACAGGTGCATGCCACCACGCCTGGATAATTTTTGTATTTTTAGTAGGGACAGGGTTTCACCTTGTTGGCTAGGCTAGTCTCGAACTCTTGATCTCAGGTGATCTGCCCACCTCAGCCTCCCAAAGTGCTGGGATTACAGGCATGAGCCATTGTGCCTGGCTGATCCTTTAGTTATGGCATGTTTTTTTTTTTTATGATGCCTTAGAATGGAAGACTGATATGTGCAGTCTTTATCTTCTGCTTGTAGCCTTAACTTGGGAAAAGATCTCTGTGCTCCCCTACTGTGCTCGTTTTTTTTTTCCCCAGTAGAGTAACTTTCTTTGCAATTACAAAATCTTTCTTTATTTTATGGGTTTTTAAAGATTTCCTTGCCAAAATAGGGAACTTATTTTAAACAACAGTTAAGCAAGTTACTGTTTCTCCTGAACATTCTTTCATTGGTAGAAAAACAGCTACTACTTTAGAATAAGATGGCATGCATGGATCTACTTTAAATTGTTATATTTGAATCAATACTGAAATATTCGAGCAAATTTGCACCAGGATGAGAGTGAAGAAACAATTTTCAGATGAGTTATTGTATAAGATATATTCCAGTGCCTCTTTACATGGGAAATAATATATTTTAAATTTAAAAATCCAGTATCTCTTCTTTATCTGGTGGGGGTGGCTTGGTAGAAGGAGAAACTGAGATGCTCCTTGCGGTAATCCAGATGTTCTGGGCTGTAGAACACCTCCCTTGCATTAGAACATCCCCTGTTTCTTGACACCTCATTCTTCTATTGGTTTCCTGCTGTCAGGTACATGTTATAAGGTTTAATAGGTTAGCTCTTTGAGGCAAGATTTAAATACATATGCATGTTCACTTTTTATAAGTTTAACTCAGTCACATTACATAACAGTTCTCTGGGGCTCCATTTCTTGTCTATAAAAATAGGTTGAGTCCTACCTCTCCAGGTCATTGTAAAGATTACATGAAATAACAGTAAAGTAAAACTGTTAAACTGCATTTACCATGTATCTGTTGGTACTTAGTAAATATTTTTAAGAAATTGTAAGGCAACAAAAATTGTAATGGCCCCAAGGGGTCTCTCTTCTTCTACCTTCTCCCCTCTATTTAAAAACAAAAAAGGGGGGCGTGGGGGTTAATGAAGGGTTACATAGCAAGTTTAAACTCCAAGCCTCTCACTCATGTATGTGTTAGTCACAAAGTCAAGTATCTACTTCGGCACCAGTTTTGTTTGGGGAAGAGCAAGCGAACAAAGATGCACTGTCTTCGTTGCCCAGCATTCTGGGTATGAATAATTTAGAAAAGTGCCTGCATTGTGATAAGCAGCCCAGTGTATATAAATAGCACTGAGGTTTGCTTATGCTTTATTCTACTTTTTCCCAAAAGAAAAATCGGGGAAGCAGTGTTATAACTTTGGTTATATTTGTGTAAGAAAAAGAGCCAGGAAACAGAGCATTTATCCTGAAGGGAGCTTCACTTTTGACAGGTTGCTTGTGTTTTCATTTTAATCTTTGCTTGCTACCCAAAGAAATACTCCCTAAGGACCTCCTCCTGCTTGGTGCTTTCTGCTTCAGTTTGACAAACAAGCAATTTGTGTTGGTCTCTGCTCTCCTCCATACCTTTTGCAAAAGTTCACTGCTTTGTAATCAAACCTGTACATAAAGGAAGCCTGTGGAGGCACAGCGAAGTGTGATTAAACAGTTACGAACACACAGGCTTCACGGTTCTTCGGCGGCAGAACATCTCCGCTCCCCGTGGCTGTCTGCTTCGTCGGGAGAAACCAACCAAGACTCCACATTTACTCTTTTAAATGACCCAAGAGAGACACTAATTTTATTATTCTCCTACCCACAGAAGTATTTTTAGTAGATACTGAGATTTTTTTCCTTCTCACTTTCCAACATTCCCTTCATCTTTTTAGGGGAGGAAAATATTTTGAGAGAGAGAAAAAAAACTACCATTGGAGTTCTTTTGTTCCCTCTGACTTTTTGAGGCAGGTCTTGAGCTTGCAATGCTGCTTAAAACTTTCCATTTGGTCACAAAAACCCCTGTGGTTAGTACCCGTTCCTTCTATGCATGGAGCCTCTGTGGGAAGTGCTGAGAAGTCTGCTGGGGTAACAGCTCCCTGGGGTTACCTATTGCCTAGTTCATGCTTCATAGAGGCAGCTTAGCCACTTCAGAGGAAAGCGGCTTTAAAAGAGCATCCTCGGGTTGTGCTGGCATGTGTGATATATGCTTCTTCTTGGTAAAAATTCTACGTAATACAGTTGTGGAAGAGAAAGTGATTGGAGTGTGGTAGGGGCGCGAGTAGAGGCTGATGGAAAGCCAAAAAGTGGGAATCTGATTCAGTGTTGGAAATCTGGTCCTGAGAAGGGTGAGATGCCTGGGGAAGGGAGTAGACATAAGAGTGTGTGAGGTTGAGGGAGGGGTTGGAGAAGGAAGCAGATACTTTCTCTGTTTTCATCCTGAAAGAATAGCAACTAATTTTAATGAAGTGGTTTTAAATTATTGTAAGCATTTTAATATTTAAAAAAATTAATAAACTTTTTAGAACAGTTTTAGGTTCCTAGCAAAATAGAGCAGGAAGTACAGAGTTCTCTTCCCCCACTCATAACCTCCCTGACTCTTGACATCCAGCATCACGGTAGTACATTTGTTGCAGTCAGCCTACACTAACATATTAATCATCCGCAAAGACCATCATTTACATTAGGAGTCCCTTGGTGTTGTGCATCCTGTGGGTTGGACAAATGTATAAATGACATGTATCCATCATTGCAGCATCACTCAGAGCAGTTTCACTGCCCTAAAAATCCTGTGTTCCAGCTGTTCATCCCTCCCTCCAGCCTCCCCAACTACTGATCCCTTGACTATCTCCATAGCTTTGCTTTTCCAGCATGCATATGGTTGGAATCATATAGCACAAATCCTTTTCAGATTGGCTTCTCTCACTTAGTAACGCACATCTAAGTTTCACTGTGCTTTTTCGTGGCTCGATAGCTATTTCTCTTTTAACACTGAATAATATTCTATTGTCTGGATGTACCACAGTTTATCGATTTACCTACTGAAGGACATCTTGGTTGCTTCCAAGGTTTGGGAATGATGAATAAAGCTGCTATGAATACCCATCTGCAAATTAGCCGGGGGGTGGGGAGGTGGTGCACACCTATAATCCCAGCTACTTAGGGTAAAGCTGAGAATCACTTGAACACAGAAGGCGAACGTTGCAGTGAGCTGAGATGTCAGCACTGTACTCCAGCCTGGGTGACAGAGGGAGACTCTGTCTCAAAAACAACAAAACAAAAAAAAAAAACAATGTGCAGGTTTTTATATGGACTTAAGTTTTTAAGTTCATTTTGGCAAGTAACAAGGTATGTGATTGCTGAATGGTTATGGTAAGAGTATGTTTGAGTTTTGTAAGGAACACCAAACTGTCTTCCAAAGTGGCCGTACCATTTTGAATTTCCACTAGGCATTCACATTGCTCCACGTCCTTGCTAGCACGTAGTGTTGTCACTGTTGGGGATTTTGACCATTCTAATAGGTGTGTATTGTTTCTTGTTTTAATTTGCATTTCCCCAGTGACACCTAATGTTGAACAACTTTTTATATGCTCCCTTGCCATCTCTTTTATCTTTTTTTTTTCTTTCTTTGAGACAGAATCTCACTCTGTCACCTAAGCTGCAGTGCAGTGGCACAGTTTCAGCTCACTGCATCTGCCTTCCAGGCTCAAGTGATTCTTGTGCCTCAGCCTCCCAAGTAGCTGGGATTATAGGCCTGCCCTACCACGGCCAGGTAATTTTCGTATTTTTAGTACAGACAGGGTTTTACCATGTTGGCCAGGCTGGTCTTGAACTCCTGGGCTCAAGTGATCTGCCCACCTTGGCTTCCCAAAGTGTTGGGATTACAGGCATGAGCCATGACGCCCAGCCCCATCTCTTTTTTGGTGAGGTGTCTGTTCAGGTCTTTTGCCCATTTTAAAAATCAAGCTGTTTTCTTACTGGTGAGTTTTAAGAATTCTTTGTGTAATACATTCTGGACAACAGTCCTTTATCAGATGAATCTTTTGCAAATATTCTACCCCAGTCTGTGGCTTGTCTTCTCATTCTTTTTGACAGTGACTTCCACAGAGCATAGTTTTTAATTTTAATGACATCCTGATTTCAAGTATTTCTTTCAGGGATAGATAATGCCTTTGGTGTTGTATCTAAAAAGTCATTGCCATACCCAAGGTCATCTAGGTTTTCTCCTGTGTTTTCTTCCAGGAGTTGGATCATTTTGAGTTTTACATTTAGGTCAATGGATACATTTTGAGTTCATTTTTGTTAAGCTGTAAAGTCTGCGTCCAGCTTCATTTTTTTGGCATGGATGTCCAGTTGTTTCAGCACCATTTGTTGAAAAGACTCTCTTTGCTGTGTTGTATTGCACTTGCTCCTTTGTGAAAGATCAGTTGACTATATTTCTGTCAACCTATTTCTGAACTATTTGTTCCATTGATCTGTTTGTCTATTTTACTGATACCACATCGTCTTGATTGATGTTATGGTAAGTCTTATAGTTGTTCCACATTTCTGGAATATTCTGTTTGAGACTTTTTTCAGTCTTTTTTTCTTTTTTCAGGTTTCTGTTGACAAATTGTCAAGCTCAGAATCCTTCCTTTAGCTGTGTTTAGCCCACTAATGAGCCCATCAAGGGCATTCTTCGTTTGTGTTACAGTGTTTTTGATCTCTCTTTTTTCTTTCCTAGAATTTCCATGTCTCAGCCTACATTTTCCATGTAATGTAAACATATTGTCTGCTTCTTCCATTAAAGCCTGTAGCACATGAATCCTGGTTTTAAAAAATTCGTCATCTGATAATCCCAGCATTCCTGCCATAGCTGACTCGGCTCTGATGCATATTCAGTTTCTTCACACTGTTGCTTTTTGCCTTTTAGTGTGCCTTATAACTTTTTGTTGAAAAGTGGACATGGTGTACTGGGTAAAAGGAACTGTGGTAAATAGACCTTTACCATAGATGGGGTAGTGAGGTGGGGTGGGGGTGGCACTCTGTAGTCCTGTGATTAGGTCTTAGCGTCTGGTGAGCCTCTGCCGCTGGCCTGGGAACTTCTCCAGTGCTTCCCAGATTTTCTACTGTTAGGTGGAACTGGATGGCTAGAGAAGACTGGAGTTGGATCTTTTCCTTCCCCCAGGTTAGTTAGACTCTGGTTAGTTTCTCCTAAGGGCAGACTTTGTTTAGAGCAGAGTGCTCTGGAGTATTTCATAATGGTTCTTTTTCCCCTCCGCCTGCTGGAAGCATGAGGGGATTTTTCCCAATATTTGCTGAGAACCTGGTCAAGCTCCTGGAGGTAAAACTCACAGAAGTATGGGGGTCCCCTTTGACTTGGTCTCCTTGGAATTTTAATTTTTATTGTTGTTATTTTTAATTTTAGACTTGTTCACACTGAGCCTTCAGCAACTCATCCATTACAGTTAAGGTTTTTCTACCAGGACGTTGGTTCCCATGGAGCTTGTTGCTTTGTGGGTTTCTGCACCGATAAGCTGTGATTCTCTGTGTGCACCTGTAGGTTTCTGCAGTTTTAGGGGCAGCAGTTTACCCTGTGACCTCACTTCTCTAATGGATCTAAGAAGAGTTGTTGCTTTTTCAGTTTGTTCAGCTTTTTACTTTTTAGGACAGAGTGATGACTTCTAAGCTCCTTACATGCTTGGCTGGAAATTGAAAATTTAACCTTTTTTTTTTTTTGAGACAGGGTCTCCCTCTGTTGCCAGGCTGAAATGCAATGGCACGATATCGGCTCACTGCAACTTCCACCTCCCATGTTTCTGTGATTCTCCTGCCTCAGCCTCCTGAGTAGCTGGGACTACAGGCACGTGCCACCATGCCCAGCTATTTTTTTGAATTTTTAGTAGAAATTGGGTTTCACCATGTTGGCCAAGATGGTCTCAATCTCCTAACCTCGCGACCTGCCCACCTTGGCCTCCCCAAGTGCTTGGACTACAGGCATGAGCCACTGTGCCTGGCCTTAACATTTTTAAATAAATGAGAGAATGCCAGCTATAAAAGTTTTCTTGACCATTGAAGTAGTAGTTAAACAAGTTCAAAATATGACCTGCAGTAGGCCATCTCTGCCTCCCCTAGACCTTTGGAACAGTCCTACCTGAGAACAAGGAGTGATGGACCTGAGGTCTTTGTCCTGCTCGCAGAGTTAACTAAATGAGTTTCTTCTAGCATATCTGAGGTAGACCAAGGTGACCACCACTTAGAAGGTACTTGCTTTACTTATAATATGGTAGTTCTCTTGTCCAGTTCTAAGACTTTGATATCCATATTTTAAATAATTTAAAGTACATGCTTTGCCTTGTGGAGAGTTTAGGAGTTTATTTTCATAGATTCAGATCTTTTTGCAATGTGATTCTCAATAAATAGTGATAGTGTGCTAAGATCAGTGGGTTTTCAAAGAAACTTGAGTGAACCAATATGTCTTTATATTTCTGTTTAAATGGAACTCATTCCTAGTGGTTGAACTGCATTTTCTTAGGCTAGTGAATTCTATTATCAGTTGGGCCCTGTGTGGAAGAGGCCAGGACTCATCAGTGGAAAGACTGCTCATTCTTTCTACATGTCCCCAAATTAAGGAAGCATCCTCTGTGCCGTAGGTTTGGGCACTGCACAGTGTGTGTATGACAGGGTTTGTGTTGTTAATTCTTGCAACAGCCCTGCGGGGCAGCTGTTGTAGAGTTGGGACCACAGGATTTTGAGCTGCAGCAGGGCTCCCCAGGGCCTCGCTGCTTTCAGCTGTTTGGATGGACTCTAGCCACTTTGTTTCCGGTGACTGCTGTTCCAAATTGTTGGTAGAGCAGAAAGTTTCAGAAAAGACATTCTGCTTTCATTTACAGAGGGGCTCCATAAGTGACTTTAACACGGTTACTGGTTAAGTAATCTTAGTTGACTAGGTGTGGTGTGAAATTAATCATGCTGTCTCAGTGGAGCTTGCTTTTTCAGCTGTTTATTTCCTGAAGTGACCAACAGTAGCTTTCATCTCCTTTCCCTCTTCCCGTTGTGCTCATTCAGAAAAGAATGTGATTATTGTTTAATTAAATGACTTGACTTCTATGGGAGATTAAAGCAGGCAGGCTTTGATCTGTAACACCAGTGCCAACACCTTTTTTGAGGATATGCTAACCACCAGCAGAAAGCTATGATCTGCAGATTTTAATTAAAGACTTGAGACACAAAGCATGTAATTATTATGAGACAGTTTCGGGGGACTGGCAGAGTTGTGACTGCATGTGAAGTGCAGGCCAAGAACAGAGCAGCATTAGAGTATCAGGCACCTAGGCAGATGTAAGATCATGGGCCTGTCATTTGCACATTCTGTACCTTTTCTGCTTCAAAGGGTGCCATAAATTCCATGTAACTGTATCTTGGGGAATCTGGAGTCCCTGCGAGAGCTAATCCCCATGTCCTGCCTTCCAGATCGGCGCCAGTGGTGTGCCATAGCCATCCTCTTTGCAGTCCTGTTGGTTGTGCTGATCCTCTTCTTAGTGCTGTGACGGCGGGGCCTCTGGGTGCGAGTTCCTCCTGCATATGAACCGAGGGGAGGAGGAGAAGCTGAGCACGTGTGACATTGCCGTCTACTCACATTCCTATCCTGGAAACATACTGCTGCACTGACTTTTCTCCGTGTGACCCCACAATTGACACAGCTCCTCCATCCCAGCGCTGGGAGGGCCAGTGGGAAGAGGAAACAGATGTCTGCACTCCTGGCTGTGGCTGGACAGCAGAAGCCCCATGCCGCCTGTCCTGTTCTGAGGAGAACCCGCTGCTGCCTTGCCTTCCAGGACCTCCTTTGCTGAGGAGGGACCCTGACTCATCCAGAGAGACTCACAGCCTCCACTGATGTTTTGCTGTTGCTCATTCCATGCATTTGGCAGCTCTTTTCTTCTGCTCAGATCCTTCCCCCTGCTCAGACAGTGCGCCGCTGTCCCGTCAAAAGAAACCTGTCAGGAATGCGAGCTTCTGGGTATGTTTCGTTTCCCATTGCTGTAGCATTTCTTAGCACCTGAGAGCTGATGATGATTGAGGACAGAAGGCTCAGAAACAGTTTGCGACAGAAAATGCAGTGTTTCATTTTTTCAGGGATAAATGCTAAGATAAAATTACTTTTCCGGGTGCATTTTTTATTTTTTTTGTGATAAGAATAACTAATGGAAAGTAATCACCCTGGGGTTTGGGGGCTGCTAACAACTTGTGGCTTTAATTGATGGGAGCAATTAAAAAGAGGAGGCGGACTCTGTGTTGGCACAGCTTAGGGAGGGGTTGATGATGTCACCAGAGGTCAGAGCCTTATCCTTGCCAACTTGATGTTGCCATACCAGGGCTTCTTCCCCAGAGGTGCCACCTGCGTTGTGAGGGTGATTCCTACATATGTTGTTGCTAAACAGCTCACTAACACACTTGAATGGATTTGGATACCAGATTGTCCTCATCACGGTTCTTCCACTCCTAGGGCACTCTACATTGGGGGTTGGGGTTGCCAGTGGTTACAGTGGTTAGTCCATTTATTACATCGATTCAGAAACTGTAATGACAAAAACGGTTAGCTCTGGGCCCGACTTCTCTTACCCTGTGGGTAATGGTGAGGATGTGTAGGTGAACTTGGTTCCTTTTCTTCCCTAAGATGACAACTTGATTTTACCATCCAGTCAAATAACTGAGCCAATCCAACTTCAAATGATAGATGCTTTAATTGAGTTAAAATAGCTGGAACTGCTGAGACACTAAACTTTAAGCTTCTCGTGACTTTTTAAATGCCTCAATTGTGCACATGTATATAGGATATTTTTATAACTTCTCTGATGAATAATCCGATATTAAAGTAGTATTTGGACCCAGAGCCAGAACCCAGTGGTGGAGGCTGCTGGTTTCTCCTCACCGCCTTCTTTTGCACTTGGAAAGAACAGCAACATCTGGATAGAGTTCTAGCTTGGACCTCTCATTTCCTTGTCGTTTTGGGTGCATTCCTCAGCACACTTTTTTCCAACCTTTTTGTTTTGTTTGTATTTCATGTGGTTTTGTTTTGGGGTTTTGGTTTTTCACCGTTTTTTGTGATTTGCAGTGATGCGCTTGCCCAGCTAACTTTTGAATTGCACTTTTTAATAAATATTTGTAACAATTTTTTGAAGAAGGATATTTTATCTCATTTGAGATCATGGGTAGGTTCAGAAAATATGCCTGTGGTTGAAAGCTAAAAGCTAAAAGTTTGTGAAACCAAAAGGGTGGTTGACGTCCTTGTTTACACTCCACTCTAACGTTTGCTATATAAATAAGTTATTTTCAAATTAGGAAAAACAGTGACTATTACAAAGGGCTTCAGATGTGTAGACTACTAGGTTATTTATGTTTTATAAAGTTTTAATCTTCTATAAACTAAGAAAGGGGATGGTCCTTAGATTTGCATTAAAATATAGAAATCTTTTAAAGTAAATGTGGACCTTGTCTAAGTACTGTAATCCACGTGCCACATTACAAGAAGCAAATCAGCATCTTAAGGAATTATAAAATTACCCTGTTTAAAAGCCATGCTGTTGTTCTGCTATTACCAGATTTACTGTGCCACGCAAAAGGATCATGTGTGTCAGCAGGGCCTGTTTGGAACGAACCTGGTTGTTAATGAGTAAGATACTCCCATGAGTTCAGGGACCAAATTTTATGACCCTGAGGCTTAATGGTGTTTGGATATATTTTAAATTGATGTGCTTACCTCACTGATTTAAGGAGTTTTCTAAATAATGGCCATTGTAGACCTGACTCAGGCTGAAGCTAAATAGAGAACAATTTAGAACTAAAAATACGGGGCACTCTCCCTGTAGGGCCACCATCCCCTTCTGCTCCTGGCTGACTTGATCTTGGGTCTGATGCACCCTGACTGGGCAGTCCCTACAGAACCAGTGTTAATTTGAAGGGCCTCCACTCAGGCTCCAATTGTAGCAGCCAAAGAGAACAAGCCAGAGAACCTATATGTATTTTTAAGGACAAATATGTCTTCTTCAGTGATCCTAATTTTCAGGGCTTTAGAGAGAACCAGGTGGTCTCTTCATCCTGTGTCCTAGAATGGGAGAAAGTAGACAGCAGTGATGACCCCTCACTACTTATAAGCGCATCCTTATAGCACTTGGGGCTTTTTTTCCCCTTTAGCCTTAGGTACCTAGTACCATATTCTGGTTTTAAAGAACTGGCAGCATGTGATGGATAACAGAGAAAGCTCAATTTATGTTTATTGGAAGAACATTTTACTTAACTGATTTGTGGGGGCGGGGGTGGAAGAGAATGAGCTATTGAGTTTACCAGAGTGAAAATCCAACTGAAAAACGAAACTACCTTTAGTTTTTAGTCCTAATTTTTGGTCTTGCCTCTGTGCGGACTGTGAAGAATCACAGCGCTCTGTATGCCCTGGACTGTGTGGCAAATGCAAGTTGCAGCGTGTGTGTTACATGAGGATCTTCCACAATTTCAGAATTCACGCCAGAGCTGAAGGGGAAACTTGGTAACTTGCCCATTATTCTCTGCTTTTAGCCAGCGTTAAACAGACTGATGGGTCTGGTAGCCAACAACTTGGCAACTTCCACTCCTTCTCACCTCGTGAGATTAAGGGCTGTGAAAAGAAACCTAGTCTAACTCCAACAGAAATCTGTCTCTGTTAAGTGTTTTACCTTCTGTAAGTAGAAACGGTAGAGCCAAGATTTTTCTTTTGGTAATTTCCCTGTCTGTAAAGTGAGACCAGTTCCCTGTTACCTTTTTGGAGAATTCATAACATTTGATGATGAAAAAGTGGAATGAGAAATATAAATGGCTTTTCAATTCTCTGGACTTTGTACCGTTTGGCTTCACCTTGTACTACAGGATGCATTTGTAAACGAAGCAAAATTGGACTGTCTGGAAAGCTAAAGTTCTCAAATATGGAATGCACTGCCTCTAGTTTTTCTTTGTCTTCCTCTTGCTGGCATTTTTTTTCTCTCTCAGGTTTCTTAAGAATAATGTGTTTAAAAAACATTATTCTTTTTGCCCATCAAAAATAAAAAGAAATAAAACCAAAGGTTCCCAGCGTGAAGCCCCTGCAGTCACCGCGCACCATCGCTGAGCAAGTCTGTCCCTGAAGCAGTGGCCCCGCCGCAGTGACAGGCCCTGCTCCTCCCAGGCCTTTGCTTCTGGATAAGGGGATGTTTCGTTACTGGCTGGCCTGATAGACAGTGGTCTTTCTTTTCTTTCTCTCCCTCTTTTTTGATTAAAAAACAAAACCAAATCAGAATTTGTTGAAAGCTGGTACCTTTTAGTAGCTCCAATTAGAGCAACTTAGCTCAGGGATACTGTTACTCAGGACAACAGTATTGTACAAAAGTCTCAGGAAAAGGCAAATAAAACAACCTGAAAAGAATTCAACTCGAAAAGGACTGAATTACTAGAATGATCATGTTGCAGAATAACACAAAATGCAACAAAGAGCCACCTAAGCCTGAGGGTGGGAACTCCACTCCCCGGATTCTTGGATCACAGCCCATGACTCCTTGGGGCACAGAGGCTGACTTCAACACGAGGATCTCACCACTAACTGTATGTAACCAGTCCACGCCTGGGGCAGAGGCTGGATGCACAGAATGAGGCCGCCAGAACAGGGCACACAGGAGCCCATGATAGCAGTGCTCTCTGCAGAGTCTATAGACCTGGCAGGAACCATGGATAGCTTAGAGGTACTTACTCTGCAGCTGGTCACATAAAACCCTAGACTGAGCTCAGCCCTACAGTTCCCGTATCCAAATTCCCACTAACCAGTGAGAGAGAGGAGCAAGACTTGGAAGCTGCCTCCAAACCAATTTTTGGTCTACACTAAACAAGGATAAACATAAAACACCATTCTACAGGCCAGCTTCAAAAGAACTAGTGGGCACAGAAGGTGAGAGATCCCAAAGCCCCATTTAGTAGCCCTCACAGAAGGAGGGGGATGGGTGTGGGTGGTGAGATGGGCCTGTTCTGCTGTGGGCACCCGTGACCTGTCCTGCTCTGCCATCTGGCCCTGATTGGTACGATTCCCCCCCGCTTCCGAGATGTGCACTCTCATGGCCCAGAGCTCTCGCTTTTCTGAGGCTCCCAGCCTCCAGCATACACAGAGGGGAAATGCCAGATCCCAAGGGTTCTCTGGGGAGGATGAGGGGCAGTTTTTCTGAGAACATGGGGTCCTTCCATGCCACCTCAGTTGCAGGTGGGGCAGGGCAAAGAGGATGCTGAGTTACAGGAGGTAGAGAGCAGTCGAAGAGCAGGGAGGAGAATACAGCTGAGAAAATGACTAGAAGTTTCCATTGCATGGACTCAGCAGGCAATTTCCAGGGTCACCTTGGTTATGAGGCATGAAGAGCAAAGCTTTAAAACCGATTGTGAGAACAGTGTGTGTCCCCCTCCCCAAATTCCCCAGAGGAACGCTCCTCCCTGCTCTAGAACTTCACATCAAAGAAACAATACACCTAATGGGAAAAGTCTTTTCAGGACCCCAGAAGTGCCCATTGGAGGTCCATCAGGTCAAGTCTGGCTTCTCATTTGTGGGGCCGCAGATTTGGGCAAGATGGCTGGAGGGCTTGCTGTCCAAGGCCTCTAGATGCAGCTGTGCAAAATCAGTCCCGCACAAATCACTGGCCAGTTGTAGTATGCTTATTCCACCACCCACTGGCAGTGAGGATCTTTTGTGCTGTCAGAGAGGGCTGCCATTCACTGACATGCCATAAATCTGCTCCTTGGCTGCTGGAGTGCACAGGCCAGGGGGTCTTGAAGACCCTCATGTCAAGCCTGTGTGTCAGGCCTGAAGTTTGGTTTCACCATAGACAATCTTTGTTGCCCTACAGCTGACAAATGAGAAGTAGCCGTCTTAGGATAGTCCCTTAGCTTAGGATACCCCTACAGCTGGGGTAACTGTTACTGTGCCTTGACCTTTTGCTCTTCCTCTTCCTTGTCTGGACTGAGTTCCCTTCTTGGATAAAGGACAACTTTTGACTCTCGCAGTCTGCAATTCTTATGTTTATTTTCTTCTTCCAGTATCATGTCATCCACTTGCACAGGAGTCCACCTTATCTGTCGTTTCACTTTCTGAGGTTTCAGTTATCAGAATGGGTTGCACCAGAAAGCGTTGAGCCTATACAAAGACTTCAGCAAGGGAGTCCCCATGTATATAAAGAAACAGTTTATCTACTCATTAGGATATGCAGTTTCAAGCATCCACGGTGGGTCTTGGAATGTCCCCGCAAAAAGGCCAGGGCGGGGGAGCACTTCTGTATGCTTCAAAACACCACATGATGAAAATACACGGTGTTATCTGTCAATCCGAAAACAAAATCGCCACGACTTCTGGGCACTGTAATCTTACCTGTGGACTGGCTGCCTGACTCTGTAGCATCCTTGTATTGGTCATTAAGGGACTATCCTAAGACGGCTACTTCTCATTTGTCAGCCTGTGGCAGCTGAGTTTGAATTCGGTGGTGGCTGTTGCATGTTAGGGTAGCCATGGAGCTACTCCTTCTCAGCCAGAGCAGCAAGCATAGTTTCACCCTTTCTTTTTTTTTATTTTTTTTATTTTTGAGACTGGGTTTCAATGGAGTGCATTGCACAATCTCAGCTCACGGCAACCTCTGCCTCCCAGGTTCAAGCAGTTCTCCTGCCTGAGCCTCCCGAGTAGCTGGGATGACAGGCATGTGCCACCGAGCCTGGCTAATTTTTTTTGTATTTTTAGTAGAGACGGGGTTTCTCCATGTTGGTCAGGCTGGTCTCGAATTCCTGACCTCAGGTGATCCGCCTGCCTCGGCCTCCCAAAGTGCTGAAGTTACAGGCGTGAACCACCGCACCTGGCCTCCACTCATTTACACCTGTTGCCTCCACCTAAGCACCATGGCTCCAGCTAGGAAGGGCAGTAGTCGAGTGGCCAAGACCAATTTGTTACGGAGCCAGAAGCTGACCTCCTTTCTTAAGGATTTCAACCATGAAGTGCAAATACTATGGAAGCCAATTCAGTCAGGCAAAACATCTCCCAGAAAATTGATAAGCTGCATGGCCAGGCCACTCGGCTTCCTGAGGCACAGTGTGACATGAACTGGTAACCCACAGACTGTGCATTCATAGCTGTTTTTGAGTAATAGGCAGTGTGTGTGTGCTGGGTATTTTAAAGTGTGTGAGAAGATTGTGTTTCAGCAGCTGATGGGATGCCAAATGTTTGACTTTTTATTATCCCAGCTCTTCAGATTCCCCCAGAATTGTCACCTAGAGCATGTGTCTTCCCAGTGTTCCGGGAATTCTCTGTTCACACCACTGTCTTGTTGCTCAGAAAACAATGGAGCTTTCAGTCCATTCTGGTAACCTTAGAATCCGCGCTGATGCCTCAGAAAGGAAGAAAGGCCAGCACGGCTCCAGCTTGGGCGGCAGTCTTATTTCTCCCTTGGTCTCACCGCCTTTCCCATTTTGGTGGCTTCCCATTTCATCCCGTAGCCTCCTC
>CAUYLG010005241.1:0-12351 GCA_963573385.1 Cacajao melanocephalus | reverse complement strand
CTACTGCGTGTTTCCAGGACCTGGCCCAGCCTGAGCCAATGCCCTTAAAATGCAAAGCTGAGAGACACAATGGAAGAAAGGCAGCAAGTTTTGAGGATGAAAATAATTTTTTAAAATTCCAAAGTAATGGTGGAATGTGGGGTAACCTATGGTGATGAAAACAAGGACAGATTTTAAGCTAGGTTTGGATAAGTCAGGCGAATAAGGAGTGTCTACAGCATCATCACATTCCTCAAAGAACATCTTGGGCTGAGCAGTGAGTAACTTACCCCACAGTGAACTTTTACACCACGTGAAGGAGATCCACAAGACTCAGATCTGGTTTATACTGAGGGGAAACAACAAGTCCAATAGGGGAACACTGATTCCATGAAACCCTGCCCAAGACCCAGCGGCCTTGACCTTGGGACTGCCCAGGCAGTGGATTCTCTTCAAGTAAGTGTAGGCTCAGCAGGAATAAATGGTGCTTCCAGAAGGGTTGGAGACATCCATTCTTGCCTTAAATAGTTCTGCCCTAAGTTTAGGAGGGGCCGAGGTAGGAGAATTCTTGTATCTGAAGCAGCGATACTAATAATACCCTTCTGTATTTACAGTTGGGGAAAGCTTTCCACACAATATCTTATAACCATGTTAAGTGCTGAATTTTCGTTTCTCTGTGGTTAACACTTGGGTTCAGATATTAATGTCTTCCTGAGGAACTCAAGCCAGTGGAAGGAAGGGCACAAACAGATAATTTCAGCAAATGTGGTAGCTCTCCTAAACTGGATGTGGTGATAGCTCAAAGTAAAGCAGACAGGCCAAGAACATCTCTTCTATATGAGAGGGTGAACCATTGAGAGGAATTGCTGAGGACAGTCTGTTTTCATCAAGTCTTACCACAGATAACTGAACTCAGGACATGGACCAAATGGTATAAAGCAGATTTCTTTCTAGGGAAGGGAAATTGTTGCCTCCTTGGAAAATGTAGAGCATCCCTGAGAGGAAACTTGGGACAAATAAGTGGTTGAGATGACTGGAAGTCTGCAAGCATTTCTCTTTCAGCCATTGGACAAATATTACTAAGAACCTTCCTTAATACTTGGCCGTGCGTTGAATATATGGATTCAGAGATCAATAAAACATTATCTGAACTTTCAAGGGGATCTCAGGTGAGTAGTCAGTAATGGCCACATTGCATAAGAAGTGCTATAATGAAAACATGATGAAAATATGGGGAAGGAGGATAACATTAAAAATAGGGAAAGGCCTGCAGTCATTGCATCGATAATAAATGCATAATAAGAACAACTTTACATTCTTAATTCAACAACTTAGAAGAAATAGACAGATTTCTCAGAAACTGCAAAATAGCAAACTCAACCAAGATGAAACAGACAATCTGAATAGATTGAGAGAGGGCGATTTTAACATCTTCAAGCAAAAAGAGACTCTTTCTGCCTGTTGGCCGTCTTCTGCGAGGTGAACCTGAAAATCCATCCAGACGCTTTCAGTGAAAACCGCCTTTACCTTTGTCCCTCTTAGGTTAAATCCGCACTCCGTAACCCTGTTTAACAGGAAAATCACACAAAGCAAATATAAGACGTTTCAGTATTGTAAAAGGTAAAATGAAACTGCCCTTCAAGAAGAACCAGAAGACCGACGAAGGAGAGAGGTGCGAGCTGAATCTGAGTGGGCTGCCCCCGTCTTCCAGGGGTTCACACTCGGCCTCATGAAGGCGTGGCTTGGCCTCCATGAAATAAACATGGGAAATAAAGGCAAACACGATGTGCTCGTGTTTTCCAACAGCCGAGTGCCCTGAGACACAGCCTTTGCTATGGTACCTGCTAAAATCTGAAAGTGTGATGAACCGTTACTTAAATGGAGTCGGGTAGACTAAGAGACAGCGGCAGTGAAGGACGCCCTTTTGGAGGAAGAGGTCGAGGCGCTGAGGCCCAAGGGCCCGCGAGGAAAGAGCGCGCAGCCCAGGCCCCTCGGCCTGGGGAAAGGCGGGCAGGGATGATCCTACGGTTCCAGGGACGACGCGCAGAGGCAAGAACGCTGACTGCCGGCGCCGGGGAAAAGTCCCCGACGTGCGCTCCTCATCCCTGGACAGGAGGCGTCCACACTCCTTCGCGGCGCGGGTCACCCGGGGCTCTGACGCTCCAAACCCACCGGCTGCTGCAGCTTGTGGGAGCCGGAGAGTATCCGCCAGGAGGATCCCGCACCCGGGGCCTTAGTTTTGGAACTGGAAACCCACGGCCTCCCGGGTTTAGAGCCCGGGCATGGCTCCCCGTGGTCTTCGTTTTGGGGACAGGCGCGGAACGCTAAGCCTGGCCCTATTGGGAGCCATAGTCTCCTTAATGGCTGGTGCTTGTTGGGCTTTTTCTCAGTGAAATTTAAAATGCGGTTGGATTTCTTACGCTAGACACTCTGATAGAAATGGCTGATCTAAGTTTTTCATGATGATATTTTGCCTTTTGGGCGCACGTGTGGTTTCCGTAGTGTAGTGGCTATCACGTTCGCCTCACACGCGAAAGGTCCCCGGTTCGAAACCGGGCGGAAACACGAGGATTTTAGTTTAGGGGTAAAATTAATCGAGGTTGGGAAACAAACAGAAAACTAGTTGAGCCTGTGTGTACGTTTTAGACCTCATCAATCTAGACAGATTTTCCACCAGGCTACAATGGCCACTGGTCTGCCAATAAGGGGATGTCACAGTAGGCCTGCTTCATATGGGTTTTGGTTCCAGAAATGCCTTAAGGTTCTCTTCATTCTTTGGATCGCCTCAATTTTCACAGGCTGACGCTGAAAGTGGATGACGTCTTAGCGCATTTCCTAAGCGTCCCGCTTGGCTCCGCTTTACTCTGATACAGTTGCAGGTCTGACTGATTGGCGAGACCACAAAAACAAAATAGTTTTTAAAAGGTTCTAAATCTGCACCTGGAACTCGTAGAGTCAATATTTGGAAATCACACGAATTATGTGCATACGAACACATTTACATGCATATATACCCCTTCCCCAAATAATCCTCAGAAAACCGGTAGGTGTTCAAACTACTCTCCGGAGGCTTAGATAATCAAAGATTTAATAAATGCAATTCCTAATGTATGGTGTACAGATCCTGGATTGTCCACATTTCTCTACTGCTTTGTCCCCGCACGCCCTCAATTTTGCCTGGATGGATTTCAGGCCACCGACTGTCGCTTTGCTTTCTGTCCTCTCGACAGTGCGCTTCAGCACTATTGCCCCAGGTGACGCTGTTGACAACAGCTAAGTGGCCAGCACTAGTGCCCCTGGAGGCCTAGGCCCAGAATCCTCAGGAATCTGCCAGTTATCCAGGCGAAAAGCCCAGGGTTCTCCCCACAGCTTTCCAACAGCTTCCTAACATCCCTCTACAGACTTTTTAAAAATTAGACTTATTAACCTGTAGAGGTGGAGAGAATCAAAGAAATCACAAGGTGTCTCTGATAGAAAAAGGAGAGCACCAGGAGTAAATCACTTGAGAATATTGAACAAGCAAGCCAAGGATAGAAGAACGGAATGGAAACTGACAGGATGACTGCAGGGGACGGCTGAGGTGGATGAGAATCACTACTTCCTATTAATAGGTTGAGCCAAGCACACGAATGAGGGCATCACCAAAATACTTAACGAGGCACTCCTTTACCCACCATGTGTTTTACAATATGGTTGCTAAAGAATGTGCCACCCTACTGGTTCTAGAAGCTCCCGGAGCCAAGGAGCCAGAGCATGAGAGCATAAAAATCCTGTCGGTTGGAGCCTTGGGCTCTATACTGCTAAGCCTGGCCCAGAGACTGGATTGCAAATGCAGGGGCTGGCGTGATGGAATGGTTGTTTTGTCCCCTTCCAATTACATATTGAAGCCTTAGCCCGCAATGTGAAGGTAGTTTTGGAGGGAGGGCCTTTGGAGGGTAATCAGATTTAGATGAGGCCATGACCATGGGACCTCCATGATGAAATCACTGTCATTATAAGAAACAGAAGGAAGACCAAAGTGCTCTCTCTCTCTCCATCATGCCAGGGAGAGGGAGAAGGTAGCAGTCTGCATGCCAGGGAGTGACCCCTCACCAGGGAACCGGATCAGCTGGCACTTTGATCTTGGACCTCTCAGCCTCTCAAACTGTGAGAAAGAAATTCCTCATGTTTAAGTCCCCCGATCTGTGGTATTTTCTTATGGAAGCCAAGAGTTGAGGCTGCTGGTTCACTGGGGAATCCACTGGCGTGAACCCGTGAGAAGTTTGTGACATGTCAAGTAGTTTGCTGCTCCTGGATTTGAGTAGTGACAAGAGCTATTAGAATGATGAGCATAGACGGAAACAGCGTACAGAGAATAAGGTATTAGTCATCGTACTGGATTAATAAAAGGACATGACATGGCTTTAGGCTGAAGTTAGCTTCCAGGGAAGATTGAGGAAAGAAACCACTCTATTATTTGAACTTCATCAAAAGACTAATATGTTAATATTTTGACAGTCAATATTTCCTTAAACCAGTCTACTCCATACATAGCTAACACATCAAAGCATATTAACGTAGAAAACTGGATTCTCGCAAACAATGAAACATTGACTGCAAACATTATTAATCTTTTTATATCACGTTTCCTTCAAATGCATTCTATGTCTTCAAGCAGACAAATAATAGTATTATGATGATTACAAGATGAATCATTAATTACTCTTTTGCAAAAAAAACAGCAACAAAAGACGAACTCAGTGGCCCAACCTTTGTTTCTTCATCATCTCTACCTTGATTCTGGCCTTTTATTTTCTTTTTCTTCTAATTCTAATTCTGCTTCTGCTTCTCATTTCCTACCCAGTTGGAACTGTACTTACCTAAACTGCCAGTTAGGTTACCTTCTCAGAGCCAAGGCAGCAGTTTGAGGTTGACAATTGAAGATTTAGGATTAGAAAAAAGAAACATGAATGAATTTTTGATGTTTTATTATCAGGGGTTTGTAATGCAGGTAGAAAGACCTTTTTCAGAGTTAACAGTTTGATCTGAAAAATAAGCTATTTTAATATTTATAACTTTGTCTAGTAAAAGTTTTCTATAAAAACATTTGTTATGGATGTCTTTGTTGGCTTTTAGTTGACACTGGATAAAGCCTCTTGTAAATGTCTGTCTTTCTGTATACTCCTTTCACTTGTTTCCCAGGCCCTAGTAAGAGAGAAGCATTGGTGGTTCAGTGGTAGAATTCTCGCCTCCCATGCGAGAGACCCGGGTTCAATTCCCGGCCAGTGCAATTGGTTTTTGAGCTTCACTTTCCTGTGGGTGCTTTACCCTTCTGCCCTGCAAAATTGCACTGCATAGCCTAATAGTGCATGTAAAAGCTCCATCACCACAAGGTGAACTGAAGACGATGGTCACCAACGTTGTGCCAAAAGATATTCAGGAGACTAACTTGGGACCCTTGTAGCTCTTGGACTCCACAAACCACTTAGCAAAGTGGCAAATACCAAGTGTTTCTGGCGAGTCACCGCAGTTTTGATACTGGTACCTTTTACTTTCATCTATTTTCTTGGCGGATCCCTGCAAACCCAAAAAACCAGCAGGTTCCTGATTCACGTGCTGGACCTTGGGCTTCCCGCTGAGCCACAGTGGTGAGGATCAAGAAACGAAGCTCCCGGAAGGAGAGAAGTTGTGGGCGAGGCAGTCACCTCAGAGGTCCAAGAGGCGTCAGCGGCCCAAAGAAAGGGGAAGTGTGTGGGGAAGAATCTGCGTGGAGATGAGGGGAGTGGCAGAGACTGGTACTTGTGCAGGGGACCCTCGGGACTGTACCCCAGTCACCGAGAACCGAATTTGCTAACATCGTCATCTACCGGGGCCTGCGAGTGTTCTGCGGGCCCATCGGTGTTCCGGGAGGGATTCCGGAATCTGTGTCTGGCGATGTGTGTCAACAGGTGTTGGCCTGACATTTGGCCGGGCATGGTGGCTCGCGCCTATAATCCCAGCACTTTGGGAGGCGGAGGCGGATGGATGGCTTTGAGGTCAAGGGTTCAAGACCAGCCTGGCTAACATGGTGAGACCACACCTCTACCAAAAATAGAAAAATAAGCCGAGTGTAGTGGTGCGCACTTGTAATTCCAGCTACTCAAGAGGCGGAAGCAGGAGAACCGCTTGAACCCGGGAGGCGGAGGTTGCAGTGAGCCAAGATGGGGCCACTGCACCCAGTCTGGGTGACAGAGCGAGACTCTGTCTCAAAAAAATAAAAAAGGAATTGGCCCAAAAATTACATTTTTTAAAAGAAAAAAAATTTCTTAAGAGGCAGTGTCTCGCTCTGCTGCCCAGGCTGTGTTGCAGGGACCCACTCCTAGCTCACTGTGGTCTGGAACTCCTGGACTCCAGTGATCCTCCCACTTCAGCCTCTGGAGTAGCTGAGATTACAGCTAAACCACCATACCCGATCCAAAAAATATATTTGTAATACAGGAAAACAAAGAACAGAATCTGGGAACCGTTTATCTGGTTGTGTCGTGAGGACGTTACTGCGTTAGAGACAACAAACGACAGCAGGTGATGAATTTTCTTGCAAAGATTTTTGGAAGATTTTCTCCCCATTTAACAATCGCTTAAAATCTAGGACCAGACACATTTGGGGAATTTTTTTTTTCTTTCTGTTTCAAAAGTGAACTTCAATCTATTCAACATCAAAATTTTCTGAGTGTGACTGCCTCTCTACATGTTGTGTATAAGACAATGGTGATACCAGGTTAGAACTAACTGGCTTGTTTTCTTTTTGTGTTTGAAACTCTTTGGGGGATCTCTGACTTCCATGAAGAAATTCTGAACTGCAATACATCATTGTTTTCTGTTTTCGTTTCAGAGATGGGGTGTTGCTTTCTCACCCAGGCTGAAGTGTAATAGTGTAATCACAGCTCACTGCAGCTGGCATTACAGATGTGAGCCACGGAGCCTGGCCCATAATGTCTTATTTTATTTAGCTCTAAACAATGATCAGATGTTAGGGAAGAAAAATGTAGAAGTCCTGATTCATGAAAAGGAAATTGAAGGATCACTTATGTCATGAAGCAAAAACGTTCAGACTCTAATATCCCAAAAATATTGTATAGTTTTGCTGAAGAATCTCTGCTTTGACTCTATTCCTTACCTTCTTGTGACTTCGGAAGCGCATCCACCATAGTCAGGTTTTTTTCTTCTACTGCAGTGAAGAAGGGAAGAAAGGCAGGTGGTGGGGGGAAGATCCCACACGCACAAGCAGGGGGAGAATTGTATTGGGAAGAGAAGCTGTGGATTGTGAAGTAAGCAATGGTAAAAAAACTGATTTTTAAAGCAGATCATTTACTTTTTAATATGAACTTTCTTGAAGTTCTTCAGGATAAATCCATATCTGTTTGTATATTTGTGTGCATGTGCGTGTGTGTGTGTAATTTTTCATTGTGGTAAAAGGTACACAGCAGATCCTTTAGGAACGGTTTATGTCCCCTCACCAGGTGAAAAACCACAACCAGCTGAGTTGCTTGCTGAAGGCAGAATATGGAATGATAATGAAAGAAGGTGGTTGGTTACAAATACCAGCTGCTGCCAAGAGGCCAGTTGCAGAAATAGGAATGTAGCAGTATGGGTATTTCTTCCTTATGTTTACATATATATAGAATCTTTGTTTTCTTCACCCTTTACCTCTTTACTCATCTAAAATAAGGTGTACAAATTTTACACCTTAGTACATTTATAATTTACAGTAGACCATGAAGAACAATGAACATATCAACGAAGATTTTGGGTCGTCTTCTCCACTTATATATAGGATAAATGTTAAGCAGAAAACATGACTGCTTCTATTGTTTCTTCTTGGACGACAAGTTGACAAAGGGTGAGCTGATAATTAGGCCCTTCCAGGGAGCCTCTCTGCCTTAGAGATATTAGTAAGAACAAGCAGAAATTTTATCTAAAGGAGAAGCACACGTCCCTGGGTGGGCTCAAACCACCAGCGTTTGGGTTGACAGCCTAACAGGCTAACTTATTGCGTCACAGAGATGAGAATGCTTCCTTCGTCTGATCCCAAGAAGAAGCAAATACTATTCAGTAAGCCTAACCTGTAGCGCCTTCGGTCTTGCTCCCACCTGCTTCAGAAGCCAACGCCTCCTGAGATGCCCTGGTCTGTGACCCCCGGTACCTGAGCCTCCTGGGGCGGCTTGCACTCCCTTCACCAACTCACCTGCGATCGGTGCCGTCGGTGCAATCGGTGTGGTCAGTGCAATCAGTGCAGGTGGTGGGAAAGGAGCCAGGAAACCGGCTGCATCAAAAGGAGAAACTTGAAAAAGAAGAGAAACTTGAAAGAGGCTAGGCGTGGTGGCTCACGCCTGTAATCCCAGCACTTTAGGAGCCTAGGCGGATGGATCACGAGATCAAGAGATAGAGAACATACTGGACAACATGGTGAAACCCCGTCTCTACTGAAAATACAAAAATTAACTGGGTGTGGTGGCGTGTGCCTATAGTCCCAGCTGCTCGGGAGGCTGAGGCAGGAGAATCGCTTGAACCCGGGAGGCAGAGGTTGCTTGCAGTGAGCCAAGATTGCGCCATTGCACTCCAGCCTGGCAAAAGAGCAAGACTCGGTCAAAACAAAAACAAAAACAAAAATAAACCAACCAAAAAAGGAGCGAAAGAAGGCAGAGGTGTACATGAGACAATGAGACCTCCCAGGAGGCTTGTTGTAGAGGCAGTGGCCAGATCCTGAGAGGTGAGATGTTTTGAAATGATGTAGCAGAATGGGGCGAGAGAAACGGAGAAGCGCATGAAAGAGAGAAAAGCAGGAAAATCTGCAGACTTCCAGGAATAAAGCAGAGAAAATAGTGTGTGTTTTTACATCAGAAAATATAAGAAGTACAATGGTTGTCATCAGGCTTTGAGGTCGTGTGGTGGTTGATACTTGTAGTTGTGGTTGCCACATCCTCGGTTCTAACCCAAGTCACAGTAGTGTTTTCTACCCTGCGATTGTGGCTAATAGACTTGCCGTTTGCTTTGCCTTTAATCCCAACAACCTCCAGAGAGCAGAGTAAACCACTAGCCCAGAAGCGCGCGGCAGTCAGAAGAGGAGGTCAGCCCACAGCGCATAAACTAGGGGGGGCCTGGCCAAAAGGAAAACTTGGACGTGCACTTTGTCTCGCAATCCCATAGCCGAAGATGCCACCTCTCAAGGACGCTTTCTCTATAGCTTCCGCTGATGAAATAATATGGTTATAGTCTTTTCTGGTAGAGAAAACGGCTCTATCAGTGGGACTTTTTTAAAACACAAAACAAGAAGCTTTTAACGAGTTTACAATAAAATCTACAATAGTTGTCATGACAACACTGGCCTGCCTCCATTCCCTGTCCGCTAATTTTTATGAGAACAGTAAATGATTATTACTTGAGATGTAGCCTTGCTCTGTCATCCAGGCTGGAGGGCCATGGCTCAGTCTCAGCTCACTGCAACCTTCGTTTCTGGGGTTCAAGCAATGAGAACAGTAAATTATCAAACTACAGTTCGCATAAAGTGCACAAGTCTTTAGTGCAATTTGTTTAATTTTGATAAATGTAATCACCATCCAGCTCAAGTTAAAAAAATTGTCATCATCTGAGAAAGGCCTGTAGAGCTCCTTTCCAGGCAAATTCCCATCCTGTGTCCTCTTGGTTAATAACTATTCTGATGTCTATTGCCATAGGTTACAATTACCTGTTCTTAAAATTGACGAGTGAATGTATATATCTTTAGTATTTGGCCTTTATTCTGTAGTTATGTTCATTATACTCATGAGATCTATTCATGTAGTATCATAGATCGCTTCTGAATTTTGGTTTTGGTGTTATTGAAATCTTGTGATTAATATTCTTTTTTTTTTTTTTTTTTTTTTTTTGAGACAGAGTCTCGCTCTTTCACCAGGCACCAGGCTGGAGTGCAGTGGCATGATCTCGGCTCACTGCAACCTCCTCCTCCCGGCTTACAGCAATTCTCTTGCCTCAACCTCCCGAGTAGCTGAGACTACAGGCGTGTGCCACCATGCCCAGCTAATATTTGTATTTTAGTAGAAACAGGGTTTCGCTATGTTGGCCAGGATGATCTCGATCTCTTGACCTCGTGATCTGCATAATAGTCTTTTGTGCACTTGAGATTCATGGAAGCACTTCAATAGCTGGGTCATGACCTGATTATAAGTTTAACGTTGGTATAAATTGTCGGTCTTCTAGAGTGGTTTTTCACCAGCAATGACAGTTGAAGTGGCACCAAATTCTTGTCGGCATTTGGTGTACTTACTTTGTTAACTGCAGCTACACTCTCAGACAAGTCTGGCCAACATGGTAAAATCCCGTCTCTAGTAAAAATACAAAAATTAGCCAGGCATGGTGGCATGCACCTGTAGTCCCAGCCACTCAGGAGGGGGAGGTTGCAGTCAGTGGAGATCTCGCCATTGCACTCCAATTGGGTGATAGAGTGAGACCCTGTCTTGGGGGGGAAAATGTAGCCACACACTGGTGAGTGTTTAGTGCTATCTCAACATGGAATTAATTTGTACCTACCTGAAGAGTGATACTATCAACCATATTTTCTTATGGCTTCCAACATATAAGAAATTCTCTTTTGCAAAAGCCTATTCGCATATTTCACCTGATTCTATTTGGCTTAGCTCTCTATTACTGATCTATGGAAGTTCCCTTATATATTCAGTAATTGAGTCATTTTTCAAATAAATATATTGCAAATGACTTTTCCCAGTCTGTGGCTTGACTGACAGCTGAAAATTGTCAACTGAAAAATTACACAATTTATAAACTTAGAAAGGAGATTTTCTATTTTATAAAGGATTCAAGCGTGCAAGGTGACCATTCTGACAGACTTGGAGGCATACTCTCCTGCTGAAACTGGAAAAGTAGGTTTCCAGAGAGGGGAGCGTGGAGCAGATATTTATGTTGATCTGGCTGGCCACATATACATATTCAACAGGGATAGGAGAGCTCTGAATATCATGAAGGGATCCTGCTGCATACATGCTGAAGAAACATGCCTGCTACATGCAATCCATGTTGACTTTGGGGTGGAGACAACATTTAAAGGCATTGTAATTAGGCTTCATGTTTCAAAAGGTGAAGGAGGGACACAAAGGCAATCAATTTCACAGCCTCTGTAACCTGGCCAGAACCAGTCCACAGCCAGAAGTCTCTTATCAAGAGAAAGTAACTGAAATCGGTCTCTTGTCCAATCGAAGCTGTAGTTACAGCGCATGCGCGCGTGTGTGTGTTGGGGGGGGGACGGGGCTCAATCAGATTGTGGTAATGGGTGAGCTGCCAGTGCCTCAGCATTGCTTATCTCAAGGCCAGTGCTGGTTTAGCTGCTAGAGAAAAAAGGAGGAAGAAAAGTACCTGTGGCAATTAGAACATAGCTGATTCTTTAAGTTGAGGGGTGCATGACGTAACCTTGCCTGGCATGGCCTTCCACTTGTTTGTAATATGGTGTCTTCCTGCTGTAAAGAGTCTGCTCCGACACTCTTATGGTCTCTATTTTCACATTAGTACTGGTCGGTTGTGTCTGAACCACAAGAGGGACAGAGTCTAAGGACAGGTGTCTGACCTTCCAAATACTGGCCAGGAAGTCAGTACTTAAGACTTCTCTGGGGTTTCCTTGGCCAAGGGGTCCGTCTAGTTGGTTGGGTGGCTTCAGAGTTCATTTTTAGTTCCCAAAGCATTTAATTTTGATGAAATTTTGCCTTATATTTTCTTTATTTTTACAGCTTGTTATGTTCTATAATAAATCTTTCTACTCAGGATAGTAAATGTATTCTTTTAATTTTATCACTGGCCTGGGTGCTGCTCTCTCTCCCGTTGTCTGCCTTCAGCCCTGCGTGGGAAATCAGGTCTGCACCCTGATCTTCCTGACTTCTCATTTCCTGAAGAATCTGAAGGGACGAGCCGTCACTCTTGTTTCACACATTCTGTCCAAAAGGTCCTGTCCTCTCTACTTGCTCCGGGGCCAGCCCACTGAGCTCTGGCGCTCGGGCTGGGATGCCGCCCAGTACAGAGGCTCTGCAGCCCTGCGGTTCTGACTGCCCCACACCAGCAAGACAAAGGCCGCAGGACATGCTGTGGTGGAACAGCATTCAGAGGCATGGGCCGAAGGCCTGTCTTTCCACAGTCCCTTTGCAGACCCCGTGGAAGTAGGCACCCCTTTGAGGAGCAAGGTGGCCCAAGCTCTGGCTTCACATGCAGGCACTTGGGTCCAGTGGGTCCTCTCTGTCCCTGGTATAGCCAACTGCTTCACGGGTCTCACCTGATTTCCTCTCTTCCACCTCCGAGCTCCTCCTGCACCCCCTTGCTCCACTGTCCTTAGGATCACAAGATCCCTGGCCCTTG
>CAUYLG010005240.1:0-74594 GCA_963573385.1 Cacajao melanocephalus | reverse complement strand
TTACATTTATAGATTTGCAGATGTTGAACCAGCCTTGCATCCCGATGAAGCCGACTTGATCGTGATGGATTAGCTTTTTGATGTGCTGTTGGATTTGGGTTGCCAGTATTTTATTGAGGATTTTCGCATCAATGTCCCTCATGAAAACATACCATATCTTTTTAAGGACTCAAAAAAGTAAGCTTTTTTCTTCCTACTTCAGATTTATTTGTACAAATAGGATAGAGAACACAGGGTCCATGCAGAAGACAGCTCAGGGGTCACATCAGTTCTTCTGTCCTCACACTGGCAGGCAGAGAACTTGTCGTGAGGTTTTGAGCTGGAGCTGGGAAGTGAAGCAACAGCACAAACCACAGCTTGGGCCTTGGTTTGAGCCTTTGGCCACAAGAGCTGAGACCTTTGGTGATGAGAGCATACTTCCTGAGCTTCAGCCAGGCAATACAAATAAGTTGATTGGGCTTCAAGCTGATCCCTTTGGGGTACTGGGCTTGACTTTGTTTGGCTTTGTGAAGGCCTTGATAGCTTCGACACATGCACACATAGCCTTGGTGTTGTTGGCTTGCAACTTCTTCAGATCTTAATGTGCCTCTTGGAAAAGTACGTGTCCTCAGAAATTTGGGGTCCACCCACTTAAGAATTTTGTATCTTCGTAAATGAGTTTTCTTAATACAATTTTTGTGCCATTTTCAGGACTAGTTTTGTGTAATACTGTTCTTGAACTTGGCTGTGAATGCACTATAACCCACCTGATTCAAGTGTTCTTTAACAGTTTTATCGTAACATTGATTTTATGTCAAAAACTGCATTATATTATTTCTAACATTTATAGGTGGTTTCCTAGGGGTTCTATGGAGACTAATCTTTTACAAAAGAGAAGAATCCTGTTAATATGTCATTTATATATTTGTAAAGTTGCTGAAATTATCACAAAGCTCTTCAATATTGAATCATTTTTTAAAAATATTGACAAGGAGATGGGGAAATCATACTGTGTTAATTTAACTGAGATTTTAGCTTTATTTTCATTATGAAGGAAGTGTTTCTGCTTCTCGTTTCATTACTAAGCCAGAAGGAAAAAATTGATGCTGTTTCCTCAATCTCATCAGATAGCCTCACACACTGAGTTAATATGCCTATAATTAGCTTCACATCATATTATTTTTAGTAGCTCTTAGAAGATCTTCCAAATGCCAAGATTATTGTTTTATCCTTGTGATTATTTTTTCCACTATAAGTTAAAATACTAAGATATGTTAATGATTTATGAAACATGCAGTACTTCTACTAAATACCAGATCAGAAATCCACTATTTATCACAGACAGTGAAGTCTATGACATTTTAAAGGCTACTATGCTGCAGGAACTCTGAGGCTAGAAAGATATATATTTCTTCTACTTAAATGGATTCTTTTTCACTTCTGAATACAAAATAAGACAAAACCTGAAGTGCATTTAGTTACTCTTTTAGAGATTGTCATGGCATAGAAAATTTATATTCCAGATTTGTTTTTTGATATTGATCATTTGAATTCTACTTCTTCCAAATTTTAGTATGAATAAAATCACAATACCAAAAAAATCTGCAGAAATAATCAAAATTGGATAGGATTTAATAACACAAAAATTAATAAAGCCATAGTGATATTTAGAAGTATTCATTAAGGTAAGGATAATACATTAATAGACAAAATATCCTTAAGATTTGTCCTCTGGGAATTCGATATTAAAACATGCATAAGGACTTGCAAAGCCAACTCCTTAAAAAATTTGCTATATGATTCAGTTCTAGTACTTTTGTGAAAATTTATTAAAATGTCTTAATAACCAAGCCCTTCAATTTTTAGAGCAGATGTTTACATGCATGCTTCAATGCATTGTAATATGACAAATGCAATTACCTTTCAAAATGCTGAAAAGTTTGCTATGCCAAAATATAAACATACAATAAGGATTTCCTGAATTTACAAATTGTTTTCTGATGTGCATGTGATCATATATATTTTTTCACTTCACCTAGTGTGTTCTGTGCCTCTTATAAAAATTAATTGCATTAGTAGCAGCTACTTTTATACTAATGAATTCCTAGAAGCCTTATATTCAGCTTATTACTTTCTAATATCTGTGAATTTAGTAAAGTTGATTTAGAAGACAATAACCCTGATATTTTATGAAAGATAATAATTTTAGTTTCTTAACCACAAATGAGGAGAGATTATACAAACTTAAATGGAGCAGTTTATTGTGCTTTTATACAGTTCAGACATTTTGAGATTTTTCTTCATGAAATGTACTTTATGTAATAATTAAAAAGATGCAAATATGTTAAGTTGGTTTCACAATATTATATATCAAAATTTATAAACCAGATCTTTTTGTAAGTAATGTTGTTTGTATGTTACAACCTAGTAAAGGTTAGCCAAGAATATAATTTTATGATTTGTTGCCTTTTCCTGATCTTTTGAATCTCTGCCTTTCATCTAATCTCCTTTGTTGATATTGGCACTTTAAAGCTAGCTCTGATTTCATAAATAGTAAGGTAGATGATAAATATTTTTATTAAATGTGTCTTTTTGGTTGTAATTTTAAAATGATTGTTGTTTAATTCTATCACTAATGCCTTGATTTCTATGTACAAAAATATTTCTTTTAGGTAAAATTTTGTCATATTGTCAGAGGTGTTTGAATCAAAGCAATTCCATCTTGAATAGAGGCTGGGTAAAATAAGCATTCCCAGAGAGTTAAGCATTCTAAGTCACAGGATAGGATAGGAGGTTGGCACAGGATTTGGGTCATAAAGACCTTGCTGATAAAAGAGTTTTCAGCAAAGCTAGCTAAAACCTACAAAGCCATGATGGTGATAAGAGTGACCTCTGGTCATCCTTACTGTTCATTATGTAATTATAATGCATAAGTATGGCAAAAGACACTCCCTCCAGCACTATGAGAGCTTACAGATGTGATGGCAACTTCAGGAAGTATTCCTACATGGTCTATAAAGGGGAGAAACCCTCAGCTCCAGGAATTGCCCACCCCTTCCCAGAAACTCATGAATAATCCACACATCGTTTACAATTTAATCAAGAAATAGCCATAAAAATGGGCAAGCAGCAGCCCTCAGGGATGCTATGCCTATAGAGTAGCCATTCTTTCATTCTTTTACTTTCCTAATAAACTTGTTTTCACTTTATGGACTCGCCCTGAATTATTTCTTTTGGAAGATCCAAGAACCCACTCCTGGGGTCTGAATTGGAAAACCCTTTCCGCAAACAATATTAGACTAGAACCATGACAGTACTGCACTGTCTTGATGACTGTAGCTTTATAGTCGCTTTTGAAATCTGGAATTATGATTTCTCTGTTCTTCCTAATTATATTTTCCTTTTTTTAAACTTTTGAAACTGTATAATATCAATTGACCTATCTTCAAGTTCACTGATTCTTTCTCTACCTGTTCATAGCTACTATTTACTCTCTAGTGAATTTTTTATTTCAGTTACTGAAGTTTTCAGCTCCAGAATTTCTACTTGGATAATTTTAATAATTTTCTTCCTTTATTAATATTCTCCATTTTGTGAGATACTAGCCTAATACTTCCCTTTAATTTTGTTTAGAAATTGTATTATTTAGCTCCTTGAACACATGTAAAATAGCTGATTTCAAGTCATTGCCTAGTAAATTCATCTTTTGGGCTTCCTCATAAATATAGTTTATATTGATTTATTTTTTCCCCCCGTGTGTGGATCATAGTTTCTTGTTTCTTTATATGTTTATTATTTTTTGGTAAAAACAATATTTAAATCAATACAATATGGAATCTCTAGAAATTAGACTCCCCCCATCTTTAAGGGTCTGTTGTTACTGCCTGTTGTAGTAGTTTAAGTGACATTTCTGAACTAATCCTGTAAGGTCTGTATCTTTGAAATGCATAACCACTAAAGTCTTCATTTGTTTAGTTTCATGGTCACTTAATCATTAGACATAGATTTCCTCAGACACTTGGAAAAATAAGTCTCCCATTCTGTGCTGTGGGGTTCTGTTTGAGTCTAGAGCATGTCTTCAGCAGTCAGCCAGGCACTTTAAAACTCTCCTGAGTTCTCACTTCCTGGTTGCATGAAACCCCTAAAGGTCTTCGGTGAGCGTTTATACTCCCCAAAGCATGTGTATGGCCATCTTGATTCCCAGGAATACGTTAAACATTTTCCAAGCCCTTAAGGACTTCTCATTCCTTGCTTCTCCTTTTAAGTTTTTATTTAGTCTATTGTTTTCCCAACTGTTACCAGTCACCAGAAAAAGCTGTAATGTTAAGACATGTGATGAATGCTTCCTTGTGGAGAAGTTTTAGTACTGAGCTATTTTGATTGAGTTCACAAAAAAGAAAGCCTTTTGAGTGGGCTCTTCCAGGAAACCACCTATCAGGTTGAATAATATATTTTCATAGGGAAAAAAGCTTTGAAAGAGCTGTCAATCTGAAACCACCTTTGCAAAAATTGTATCACTGAGAAAATTAGGGCAGTGGGAAGAGATCTGATCTAGCCAACCCTTACCTTACATTTAACTTCCAAGCTGCCCTTAACTGATCCTGGATATACGCCAAGCTAACTTTGGGAGACTTTTAGTTTACAGTTTAAATGATAATGGCCCTTCCCCAAAACTCAATTGCCTTTGTAAAGTTAACGAGAGACCACCAGGCTAGAAGGCTAGAGGAGCCTTAATTCTGCTAAGGTGTAGACATAAATAATTGTCAGCCATTATTCCAGAGGTCACAAGATATACAACTTTCTCAATGACTCCTGCATGTAACATCAAGATTGCAGACCCTAAGATAGGCCTTTTGAGATATCTTTTAACGTTTTTTAACAATGTCTAATTATGAATTGCTTCACCTGGATCCACTGATAATGGCTCCACCTAGACCCACCAATCACTCCTGTAGCCTCAACCAGAAGCGACTGAGCTTGCAGAAGGACCATTTACCATGCCCCTATGATTGCACACCATGCCAGTCAGCAGCAAGCACCCACTACCTAGCCACCCCTACCCCTTCCTTTGAACTACCTTTGTAAAATGATAGCCCTAAATGCTCAGATAGATTGATTTGAGTAATAGCTTTATCTTCCACATGGCATGGCTGGCCTTATATCACTTAAGCTCTTTCTTTACTGCATTGCCATGGCCTCTGTGAATTGATTTTATTTGAGCAGCAGGCAGGAAGAACCCATTAGGTTGTTACAGTTCTAACCTCCTCTATCTAGTACATGAAAACAAGTTGTTTTTCAAGGCTGCCACAGAGCTTGAAAGGGGGCAGGGAAACGAGACTGCAATAGAAGACATTTCTACAAAACTCACTGTTCTTATCAAGTTTTCGCCATCTTTATTGACTTTGCAAGACTTTGGTAATTTTAATTTTCAGAGTTATGAAAAATGAAATTTGACAATTATTTCTACTTTTTCATTGTTTTCATGGAGGGGTAAAATTTGGATGTCTTTCCGCTGTCACTTTGGTTGACATCTACTTACCTAAGAGTATTTTAATCAAAAATTTTAGCAGACAGAATGATACTGATAAATATGTTCAAGAAAAAGTTGGGGTCATGAATATTTACTGGGTATTATATATAGCCTTATTCAAACTTACCTGTATACATTATACCACTTTGAAGACTTAGAGGCAAGCACCATGTGTTAAACTATATCATTTACTTTGTAAATAACAGAAACAGAACTGAAAATCGTACTTCAAATGTGTTCAAAATTCCACATACTTCATTGTTTAATAAATGCATTTTTAATAAATTTGGAACATAATCAATAGTAATATATATTCACCCAATAAAATAGCACAAAACATACAAAACTCTTGAGATGTCTCAATGAGGAAGGGTTGAACAATTTTTTAATTGAAATCAATTGCTATGAAAACATTTTTATAAGTTGTAAAATTCTGGTTTGAAAAAATTGCTCTAAGATTCAATTTTTGCATGTCCACGAGAAGACAGGCTGCACCTAAAGTGTGTTTTTTAAGAAAAGATGAGTCCTATAGAAATTTTGTAAAATGCTTTTATTGTCTTCAGTACTGTAACTAGAAATCATTGATTCTTTTGACAAAGGGCATGAAGTAAATGAAGTAAATGTGTACATTTCAAAGAAGAAATGGTTAAATGGGAAAGATAAAGATAATTTGTAATAATATATATGTGTTAGTGGAAAATATATGAAATTACTGTTATAAAGAGATAATTTAAATGTTTTAAAATAGTGTTGATTTCATTGAAAAGGAGTATTTTGTTCCCTAAGGTGATGATGTAAGAAACAGCAGTAAATTTTTAAAACACTTGTGATACTTTTCTAGATTCTAATGTAGTTTACATTTAGCATGGAAAGCAAAAGATAAATAACAAATAATATTAAGAATTTATAAATTTAGAATCTGGAATGTAAAAAAACATCAATAATGACTATTATAGCAAATGGGGATTATGGAAATGTTTATAGTTTGCTGCATTACTAAAATACGTATGGATTTAAAATGTTGACTCTTCATGGCTAATATCATAATAGTTTGGAAAAACGGACCCTCTATGGTGTAGTTTCAGGAGTATCTACCAGGAAAATATTTTTTTCTAAGAAATTAGTCTACAATTTATTTGTATTCATTCCTTAAATGTAAATCATCTTTACACCATTTTGCTATTCATATAAAGTGAGTGTGAAATTATATTTCCAATTTGGGATGAGTAAGAAATTAAAAGTTAAGTGTCAGTTAACCTCTCAGATAAAATTAGTTTATTAATTTCTACAAAAAAAAAAGTACTATGAATAAATGGGGCATCAAAAAAGGCTTCTAAACTAATGGAATTTTGGGGATAACCACAAGTTCTAGAAGTAGATCTGGATTTTATGTGAAGGGACAATGGCTGTCCCATCTGGCTGCATTTATCACCTGAGTGTCTTTGTGGCATTCCAAAATACAGAAGGATAATGGCAAGAATAGAGGGAAGATGAACTTACAGCTTGGTTGGCTATACTCTTTTGACCTATTTGTTCAAATTACTGTGTTCTGCTTCATTTTTCAAAAAATATCTAGGGCCCCTGAGGTGCTATGGTGATAAAGAGATTTAAGCAATCTCTGTGTGAGGTGAAACTCTAACATAAATACTGTCTGAGAACATTCATTACTTGTTTTAATTCCAAAGTCAATTTATTCTTTGGTCAATTGAGGATGTTTATTTCAGTGATCCCTTTCTAAGCCTGGATTCCAGATGAAAATATTATCACTTCCAAAATTCTTGCTTAAAAATACTATGCTACAAAAGAGCTTCAGAGAAAATTTTATATTAAATTTGACAGTAAAGAAAAACTGGGTAAATTGTTTTTCCCATGTCCCATAAGGGTAAAAGACTACATAGAGGAATATTTATTTTAATTCTAATTACTGTATACTATGGGTAAAAGTTCCAAGAGTTAGTGAAGTTACATGTTAACTCGTAGACTTTAGGTGAGATGTAGATTTTGTACAGATGCAAGTAATTATTGTCTGGAGGAAAACCTAATTCCCCAAATGAATGCTTTATGATGCTGTTGGATATTACCCAGCTTTGTAACAAGGCTAGTAGATTTATCCTACTAATGCCTAAAAACAGCCAATTTGTAAAATACTCTTGGGTCTATTATCCTACTGCATTATTAATTAGAATAAAATACTTGATACATATATTTGTACAAGACATATTTAAAATACTTTAGAAATTTATTTTTAAAATTTCTTTTCCATTCTAATGATCTTTAGAGAAAAATATTCTCTCTCCCAACTTCCTATTAATAGACGTTATTCATAAGAAGCAGATATTATGTATTAGCTTTAATAAATTAGAATATAATATTTGAGTGTATAGTCTTCTGAGTGGCCTGTGTTAAGATAGTTCCGTTTACGTGGAGATAACAGATTCTGCTTGCAAAAATATAATAGAGAAGCACCATTAAGGTCAAATATGTTGATATATCACTAACATATTGAGAATGTAGGGAAAACATTTGAATTTTTCTGTTCACATTTTTTTCTCATTACAGATGTATCATTTTTTCTTAGGCACTTCTAAATACATAAGTCATTATGACCACATCTAGACTTATTAAACAGCATATTTAGAAGTGAGGCCATGTAATATGTCCTTTATTTAAAAAAACATCACATTTGATCAAGGTCTAAAAGCTGCCTGGGAGCAGTGGCTCACACCTATAGTCTTCAGTACTTTGGGAGGCTGAGGTCAGCAGATCGCTTGAGCCCAGCCATTGTAGACCAGGCTGGGCAATATGGAGAAACACTGTTTCCACAAAAAAACTACAAAAATTAGCAAAGCGTAATGGCATATACCTGTAGTCCCAGCTACTTGTGAGGCTGAGGTAGGTGGATCACTTGAGCCCTGGATATCCAGTGAGCCACAATTGTGCCACACTCCAGCCTGGGCAACAGAGTGAGACACTGTATCACAAAAAAAAAAAAGAAAAATATATAAAAGTTGCTTTTTAATTATAGCTTGAGTTTTACAATAGAGGGCTTTTAAGTAAGGATATCTAATAATTATGCTCAGGTTATAAATAGTAGAGTTAAAAAAAAAGAGAATATGTATGTATAATAAATTCTCTTTCCAGAGGTAAATTTTGATATGTTACAAACTGTACCAAAGATTTAATGTAGTATTTTTGTTCATATTAAACTGAAGTCTGTAGATATTCTGTTTTGTATTTTAGAGTTAGAAAAAGAGAAACAAATTCTTCCAATTTCAAAGGATGACTTTTTAATGACATTTTTGGTAATCATACAGAATTCACATAGGCTGGTATTAAACAAGTCAGTCTCCGAAAAGAAATCAAAGCCCTGAAAAATGAAAGTTTTAGCTTTGATGGAGACATTAGAGGACAGTGTGGCAGTGGAAGCTCTGGCACTTCAGAAGCATGTTGGAAGCATAACTTGACTTTAGTCTGAGTAGTGAAAGGGCAATCATGAGAAGTCAGATGGTGAAAAGAGGAAAGGTCTACAACTTGGTCATCAAGGAGCTAGTACCTTAGAGAGCTAGTGGCAGACAACTAAATCCTAATGTTTTCAGTTCATTTACATTTTTTTGATGCCGTCTTAATAACGTCTACAAAACTTGACAATTCCATGGCTGTAGTCAGTTACCATAAGTGTAAGTATTTAGATACAGCAGAACAACAAGAAAAAAAAAATGAAAGTAAAATAAAATCTGTGCCGGAATTGAATATTATCTAGTGGTGGAGATTGTCCCACTGGCTTTAAGAACATGAAATTATCCTGAAGAAACTCCTACCCAGTGGTGGTGAGGTTTAATTGATCTAAAAACCTGATGAAATATTGGTTATTAAATATGCACTGTGTATTTCCCTTGGTCTTCACTGTAATGTAGAGACTCAATGTTTACTTTTCAGAGCAATCGGACCACCTATGTACACAATGCTTTTAAACTCCCAGATACAGTTTTCCACATTTAGGAACATTATGAATACACATAACATAATTACAGTATGAATGTACTATGTGAGTGTGTGAATGTATTTGTGAACGTGTGTACATATGTGAGAGGAAATGTGTGTGAATGAAGGTGTGTTTGAGAGAGTGGGTGTGAATGAGGTATGTGCATGTATGTATATGTGTGTTTGTATATGTGTGCCATTGTGATTATTTGTGATTGTATATGAGTGTGTGTTTGCTGAGGTGAGTGATAATAGGTGATAATTTTATATTTTACTGTCTGGATAACCAAATCACCATTTAAAGTGTTTTATTCTGAAAGGTCTCCTTAAAAGTATTGTCTTAGAATGTGTAGGGGTGTACCTGTGTGTTTAAATGCATCTCATCTATTAAAAAGACAAGTTAAATAGGTTACAGTGGTGATAGTAATTTTTTCCTGATCTAGCAAGGTTACACTAATGTAATACCTCATAGCGCAGTGTGTAATGAAAAGCGATATTACAGAGATGAATGCTGTTCCATTGTGGATCTCATACAGAGATCTTAGTTTCCATCTAAGTAATCAGACATCAAAGCTGAGAGAAATATAACTTCTTATTTTTGTTTAATATTCTGAGTCAATATAGGTCTTGGGAAAATTAGTGTCATTCACTTACTATTGTGTTGGAGAGAAAAGGCATACAATTTATTTTCTTGTTTTCTCAATTTAGCATACATAAAAGCAGGTCTTTCATTCTAATATTCTTTCTCATAATATGTTCTGCAAAATTATAGTAATGGAGTGATCCATGAGGAAAAGTCATAATCAGAAGCGTACAGGAAAGAATAGTAATTCTCATATAGTGCTTACTATCTTTAAAGTATTTCACTTACATTCTTGTTTAATTTTTATAACCACAATAGGAAATAAGGTCTATTGTTATCCTGATTTTTAAATTAGGAGTTTTAGTCATGAGTGGGGTATCAAGTAGCTTTCCCAGGGTTTCATACTTCTATTAGGTGGTGGATGCACAGTTAAAGTCTAATCAGCCTGGTTTCATGTAACCACTTTGCTTTCACTACTTATATTATTTCACTAGTTTTGTCATTGGAATGGTTTTCTTATTTTCTGTAAAAAATTAGCTTTAACTTTGTTGAAGCCTAAATTTTTAAGACAGTTTCCCATGTAGTTTTTTATTGTTATTGCTTATTTATGTGGTGGTAACATGTATTAACATTGTTTAGAACTAGTGGTCAGAAGAACATGATTTATAGGTCCCTGTTCTAACAGTTCTTGATGTTTTCAGCCTATGTATATTCCCACTAATTAAAACTGTCTTGGATTTTATTTCCTGGGGAATATATTCTGGGATAGAGATTTATATGAAAGAGGTTTATGGTGAGAGAAAGGTGGGATTAAGATGAGAAAGTCTGAACTGGAATCGAGTCACAGCAGAAGGCCTCAACTAATGGCAGCATATGGCTGTGCTTTGCTGTTTCTCCAATCTGACAGTCTTGGGTGGTGGTGGTGGTATGTGTATGTTTACTTTAGTTCTATTCCATATGATTAGCTGTATGTTTGGATTAACATATCCTGTCTTGCTAAATTGTTCTTACTTGTTCACTCTGCTTGATTTTTATCCCCTTCTGTATTTATGCCTGGTTTGGATATCTTACATGATTCTATATTATCTCCAAGATTAGCTTAAGACTTATACCTATTTCACTGATGTTTAGTGATTGCCCTAAGGTTTGAAATATACAACTTTAATCACATTTCCACTTGAAATAATATTAATACAACTTCATTTTTAGTGTTAAAAACCAGTATACACTTAAGTACTCCATCCTGTGTATTGTACTATTAATTTTATATATTTTACTTTTGAATATGCTATTAATTGAACATAGTGAAAATCCAATAGTATTTTTTGATTTAGTCATGTATTTCTTAATTAAAATAGATATAATCTTTTATAATTTACCTTTACTTTGACCATTTTCATGCATCTTATTTCTTGATGATGATGTATTCTTCTTTACCTTACCACGCTATTTTTGCTTTAAAAATTTAATTTCTTTTTCCTTCACCAGAGTGCACATGCTTTTTTTATTGTGTATATTTAAGATTTAAAATTTGATAATTATATATAACTAAAATTATATATATGTATATAAAATTTTAGTTATATGTATGTATGTATATGGAACTAAGAATGATCACCACAATCCAGCTAATTAACTTTTCTATCACCTCACATAATTACTTTTTTTATTTTGGTGAAAACACATAGGATCTACCCTTTATCAAATTTAAAGCATATAATACGGTACTGATACCATTAATCACCATGCTGTATATTAGATATTTGGAGCTTATTTATCTTGCATAACTGAAATGTAGGTCTGCAGGTAGTGAATTCATTGTCTTTCTTTGCTTTAATATTCGTATTCCTTCTTTATTTTTGAAATTAACTTTTGCTGGTTAAACTTTTTTTCCTTTTAGATATTAAAGATGTTACTCCATTGTCTAGTGGAATATCATAAATTCTGATGAGAATTCTATTTTTCTTATCTTCTGTTCTCTGTATGTAACAATTCTTTCCCCCCCCCCTCAGTTTGATTTCAAGATTGCCTTTTTAACTTTGGTTTTCTTCAGTTTGAATACAATGTCTAGATGTGTTGTGTGTGTTTCTTATTAATTTGTTTGTTTGGATTTTTGGTATTAAGGTACTCGGAGCTTCTTAAATATGTAGTATTGGGTATTTTTCAGTGTTTATAAAAACATTTCATCCATTATGTTTTCAGATGTTTTCATCTTCCCTGTTCATTTCTTTTCCTTCTGGGGTTTTAATTAGAGTTATGTTATACCATTTGCTATTGATCCACTTTTCTCTGATGCTTTTTATACTTTTTTTTTTACCTATATCTTTTTTTGATTGTTTATTTGACTTTGTGTCATTTTTATTGGCCGATCTTAAAGTTCAATGATTCTCTTTCTGACTTTAACTAGTTTCCTGATGAGCTCCTTAAAGGCATTCTTCATCTGTTACTCACTGTGTTTTCTTATAGCACTATATTATTTCTATTTTACATAATTTCTCTGTTAAACTTACCAGTTGGTTCATATATGCTGGTCGCTTTTTCCACTAGACCCTTTAGCATGTGGAACATAGCCATTTAATTGTCTCTTCCCTATAGAGTCCCATTCGGATAGTCTCTAAATATTGTTCTTTTAATCATCTCACCTCTTGACAAAAAGTTGTTTTATTCTGGAGTGTTTGAGTTTGACTTTTCTAATTCATTTCTTAATATGGTGTCTAGAATATTAGAAGCTGAGTTATAGAAAAAAAAAACCCTTTACATAGTATATATCTTTGCTTGGATGCAAGTGTTGGGGGCTAGATGAATTCTGTCAAGAGCTGAGCTAGGTTGGGACTTTGTTGTTATTATGGTCACCTTCAGTGCAGACTTCACATTCTTCTGGCATTACCTTAGTTGAGGTTGGTGTACTGGAGGGTTTTTCTTAACATTTCTTCTCTGCCTTCAGCAGGTTTAGACTTTTCCTCTATGTCTGCCCCTAAAAGAGGGTATCTCTCCATTCTCTTGCCTCTTGCTGAGCAGTAGACTACTATGTCTTGACACGTGCTTCTTGTTTGCCTGCTGACTGTCCAAGGTGGGAATTTCTCATTCATCTTAAGCCTTACCCAGTTGTAGGAGGTCCTAATGGGTTAAACATAGGACAGTTTTATGCAAAGGGTATCTTTATTCGTTAACTCCCTTCCACCTTCAGCTGCAGTGTGTTTGTTTTCCTCTTACCCAGGAGGATGAACAGATTTGCTGCCTAATATCTTTTTTTAGTGAAAATTATTATTAATTAGGAAATGTCAAATAACTTATGGTTCTTTCCTATGTAACATAAACATAGGAGAATAAGCCAGTTTTTGGTTTTTCTACCTAAGACTCTTTCAATCTTCCTGCTTCTTAGAGTACAAATGCTTATTAGTATTAAATATATTAATGTAAGTATGCTGTTTTTTTCTTAAGTATTTACTCATAAATTTGACATTCTGCCATACTAGTTATTTGAGGACATACACGATAATTATTTCATCAGTTCTAGTACAAACCACCAAATTTTATTTTTTACAGTGAATTTTGTATTCTTACTCATCTCCACTTCCTTTTTCCTTTTGGTGTCATTTTTCATTTTACTTCTCTCTTTTTCATTTAACATTTATTTTTGCTTCCAATATGCCAGACTGAGCACTTTGCTTATTTATTTCTTTGAAAAAATATTTTGCACAGTTGTTTTATTTTTATTCTTCCTCAAATATTGCTGTATTACATTTATTTTTAAAATTTAATGATATGGGTCTAAAATTTGCTTTTTAAAATTTTGAAATTTTTGCCTGAGCAATATAAACTTTTTTATCCTTAACACTAAAAATGCTATCCCTCAAAGTTGTTTTCTTTCCCTCAATTTTGAATAAATTGTTGCTTTTATATATGCAATGTTATATTGTTTCTAATTTTAGTAAAGTTTTATAATTTTAAAGCATTTTAAAATAAAGTCCTTATAAATTTATCCTGTTGTCTTTATTGAACATTAATTATCCACATTTGAGACCTGTATGTCCTATCAACTGTATCGATTGTTCTAATCTCTATTTTTGCTTCTCTATCCTGGAGAGATTTATTTAAAAGGCCTTTAAAAATAATTACATTTCTTCAGTGTTAATTCTGCTTTTACTGTATCTAATGCAGATTTTATTCTTACTGTTTCACCTTTAAGGCCCACAAATGAATTATTTCACTCTCTTAAGCTCCATCTGTATTTTGGTCTGGTAATAAGTTATTTAATCTTTCAAGATTTTTGATTCCCAAATTCCATGCATTTTTAAATGTGAATAAGGATTCAAAGTAGGCTCTATCTAATATATACATACACATATATATATATAATATATATATAATATATGTATGTATATATGTATGTATGTATATATGTATGTATATATATGTATGTATGTGTATATATATGTATATATATATATGTATGTATGTATGGCTGTTCCATTATACACTTTTCAAAAAGTTTTATGCTTCTCTTCCTACACATGTTATACACTTTTTAGGAAGGACTGTTTTCTCACCTTTTATTCACTGTTGAAAGAAGAGGGATGAATCCAACCCTAGCATTTACTGGAAAAGTATAGATTTTTCTAAAACACGAGAACTGTCCAGTTGGTTTTCATTAGCATCATCCTCTAAAACAGGAGGAGGAGTTTGGTTTATATAAATTTTGAAATCCAGTTCAATTATGCAGAAGTCAGAGCAAGTTGGCAGACACAGAGTCCTAGGAAGTCATTTAAATACATTTCATATTCATATAATGTGTTCTCTGTTTGGTGAGAATGCTGTGCTGGAGGCCATGTTTTCTGTGAACTAATTTCAGTTTGGTCCAATTACTATCCCAATTACCCTATTCTGCCTCTATCCTTTGACAGCATTGTATTTTGGAAGAAGCCATGTTTCATCAAGAAGCCCATGTCTAATAGCTTGGCTTTTGCTTGGGAGTGCTGAGGTGATTATTCAGAAGCCTCATAACTTATCTACCATGAGTCACCATTGTGAAAGATACTACTTGAGAATCCTTCCAATTTGTTCTTTGTGCATCAAATCTGGATGTATGTTTGGGGTTATTACAGCATTTCACCTGGTTGTTGTAGCATTCTTAAGGGGAAAGCTTGTAAGTAAATGCACACTTCTATCCCTAAAGCTGTTTTTTTCTGAACTGCACTTAACTGACTTTCTAGCAGTGATACAGGTTTTATCATTTGCATAAAATTATATGGGTCATTAGAATATCAATAAATGTCTTGCTTAACTTACCATTATCATAAAAGCACTTTCTCCATTTAAAACTTTTACACATTTTGGTCCTTTAGACACATCTTCAGTCATATTCTATCTTCTCTTCTACCAGCATTTCTGGATATTTTTTCCCATTACTCTCCGAATGCTCTTATCTAGCCTTTTTGACTAACCTTCCTTTCTTGAGTCTCTGCTTTTAGTCCCTACACAGTTTTCCTAGGAACAGTTTTACTGAAAACATATTGTGTATAAACATGATTCCAGATGATAAACATACAACACATTCAAATTATACTTCTGGACCATATATCTCTTCTAAACTCTAATGGTTTACACTCAACTGTCTCTGGGAAGGCATAATTTGGATATTCAACAGGCACCTCAAATGCAATTTTTGAGAAAGTATTTCTAATAATTTGGTGCTCCATTTATTGACTTGAATAAAATCACTTCAAATATTTAAATTGGGCCAGGCTCAGTGGCTCACTCCTGTAATCCCAGCGCTTTGGGAGACTGAGGCAGGTGGATCACGGTAATCCCAGCTACTCGGGAGGCTGAGGCAGGAGAATTGCTTGAATCCGGGAGGCGGAAGTTGCGGTAAGCCGAGATAGCGCCAAACTCCATCTTAAAAAAAAAAAATTAAACTGGATGCTATGAAGCAATGCCTAATTATGTCCTTTCTATGTAGCTAAAAACTAAATAAAATCAATTCCCTAATGTGAATATCTTACATTCTTATATTTTTTGTAACATGCTATACCAACTGTAGCCTATATGTCCTCCTGCTTCATCACATACATTTAAAGCCTGCACCTATTTTTCCTATGACTTGTAATTTTGATTTTCTAATGCAAAAATATATATAAATACAACTATTAAAATGAAAATTTCAAACAGGAATATTTAGAATATTAATGCAGCTTTATGGATATAGTTACTGCTGATTTTAATAATTTTTGTCCTATTTTTCTTCATTAAAATCTTATTGTATAACACTTTTGTACTTTTCTTTTTAAAAATTTTTCAGTATTTTTTAAAAATTATTTTGTAAAAAGTCAATTTTCTAATAACACATTTTGCATAACACTGTTACAACTAAAATTTATTGGCATTATGAGTATGTATTATCTCCATTGGGCTTTGATGCACATAAAATTAGAAATTGTGTGTTAGTCATTTTTTTTTCTCTCAGCATATATTTTAGTGGCTGACCCATGGAATCTGTTCAAGATACCTTTGCTGAAAGAAAAACTACATGGTACATCATCATAGTGAATCTTAAAAATTTCCTTAAGCATTATCAAGTTCCTGAACACTTAGCCTTTTTCCTCTAAACTATTGTAATTACTTTTGAACTTTGTATTCCTTTTATGTAAAATAGAGTAATTTATGGGCCTACAGGTATTACTGGTTAAACTAAAGCTATCCAGGATTGAGGGAGTCTGTCTTGGTTTTATTTTGTCTGGTTCTCAATACAATCCCAGAAGACATAAAAAATAATTTGTATTTTATTTGCCAAAAATTTGTTAATTTAAAAAATTTGAAAAATTTTTAAAAAATGCTATAATACCCTAAATCATCCGTATTAAAACAATATATATCTGATACTATGAACAAGCAACCTACTGAAACTGTGTAGAAGAAAGTTTAAGAATCTAAAATTGTATTTCTGAAAATGTAAAGGTTGTCTTTCTGTAATTATAAATCTGTAATATAAATTATGTAAGTATAATATATAATTACTTGTATTGTAAATTCTGTTATCTCTTCTAATAATTTGATTCTATCCTGAATTTTTTAATTATTATAAATTTGAGAAGCCCAAAGTAATAGTTCACAGAGAAAAATAAATATTTAGAAAGTAGTGCTTCCTTATTTGAAATGAAATGTGTTAAATTCAGTTTACTTTTAAATTTATTTAGGAACATACATAGGATATGCACTTATTTGTTATGCAAATATCCACTAGATTTATTTTAAAATAGGCACATTTACAGATTTAATGAACATAAAATATAAATGATTTTTTTAACAGGGAGAGAATGATAAGACTAACTTAGGCAGTTTTATTGAGAAGCAGCTGGACCAGAATGGAGAGTGAATAAAATGGTGATTCTTACAAGATAAAAACATATGATTATTGCATCTATGTAGAAAGAGGAATTTGCAGTACAATTTGGAGACATGATAATAGTCACAAAGTATCTCTATTTGCCAATTTAGCCTGTAGAATCTAAAGGACTATGCAACATGTTGGCAGAAAACAGAGAAATACGTTAACTTCCAGAAGTGAAATAATTATAAAAGTACATTTCGTATGATCTTGGGTTACTCATGTCAATTAAAAAAGAGTACAATCTTGGTATTATAGAAAAGCTTACTCTTGCACATAGAGTACTGTGAGAGTGCTTTAGAATGCATAATTTGGAAAGGGTAAAGAAATGACACTATGACATCAGGATACCTTTAACCAAAGAATGGGGACAAAAGGCCAAAATAAGCATTAACAATAAACAGAAATGATGTACTATGCGATGGAATAAATAAGCAACAATGATATATTCAGATCAACTTAGGTTAATGTATTAAAAATAACAGAATAAGACCCTGTGTCTCATTCAGACTAGAGTGCAGTGGCTGAATTTCGGCTCATTGCTGCCTCAACCTCCCAGGCTCAAGAATTCTCCCACCTCACTCTCGGCATTTATAGAAGCACAGGCCACCACACTCAGCTACATTTTTTTTTTTTTTTCCAGTTTTGAGGTCTCATTATGTTGTATAGGCTGGTCTGGAAATCCTAGGCTCAAGTGATCCTCCTGGTTTGGCCTCCCAAATTTCAAGGATTATATACATGAGCCCCATGCCCAGCCACTTTGTGTTAATTTAGACAAATTTTTGATACCAGAGTTTAATTAGGTGAAAATAAGCAAAACAGTACTAAATTTGGCAAATCACAAAATGATAAGGAAAACATTTTCAGGATCTTAATGATGTTGAAGGGCTGATAACTAACAGTACCTTATGTCCTCAAATACATCGAAAAATGAAGTGCCTTTGTACTCCGCAGTGAGTAAGCCATTCTTTTTTTTTTTAATTAGCACAGAGACAGATGCAAAATTTATGTAAATAGATGCATATAATAAGGCAAATTATGTAAGGCACTTGGGAATATTCACCAAATGGCCCTCAGTGGAACTGTGTTTCATGTAGTCAGGAAATTAGAAGTTTGATCTTTCCAATTAACTTTTAACATTAAACAGATTGGCCATTGAAATACATTATTAAACATGCAGGAAAGTAAATTAAATTTATTTATATATGAATACAATCAAACAAGAAGGTTTTAAACTGTTATGCTCCAAAATGCGCTTTCTGCTGCCAGCGCTCTACTCTATAAATTGTTGCAGCTTTTGCCAACGAAGCTGGATATTGAAGGTGTAGTGCAAATGACAAATTAACTGAACTTTTCTGTGATTGATGAAATGAAAGTTTATGTATGAATGCTTTTGTGGATCACTGCTTTTTAAAATGAGAAAAATAACCCAAAAGAGAGAGCAATATGTTAAGTACCTTTCAAAAAAGATATATTTATTGTTATTCATTTGTAATTACCTTTATTCAGAATTGAGTGATTATGAGCACATCTTTAAATAAGTGATAACTTTATTTAAAGTTAACTTTAAATAACTTCAGCTATGAACTTACAATATTATCAAATAATGCTATGTTAAAAAGAAAAATGTTTTAATTTACATGTAATAAATACACATCAGCCCAATGAATATGCTGAGGTATATGAGCTTTATTATGTTTCCTGTCAGACTCTTAGTATATCAATAAGTGATTATAATTCCTCTTTGTCTTCAAAAAGGCTTTCTATCATGGCTGAAATGTTCTTAGCACCTGATATTCAGTAAGAACTATAAATCTTAGTTTACATAGCTCTCTTTTAATTATGGAAATAAGTTCATAAGAGTTAATATCATAGTAGATAAAAACCTTGAAACTAATTAATTATCAGCTGTAGACATGTCTGAGTTCACATTAGATTTTATACTTAGTTCTGATCAATTATATCAGTAACTTTACATTTCAAATTTTTTGAAGCATCAGTGGAAAATTAAAATCATGTACCAGGATAGAGAATCTAGTACAATTCATGTCTAGGCACTCATCACCAGGTTTCAACAGCCTTTAAGTGATGTCTGGTTTTGTTTCATTTATATCCCCAATTTATTCTCCACCACAGCTATTCCTGAAGACTTTGAAACTAATAGCAGATATCATATTTCTTAATCTATTTGTGTTTCATAAGTTTTAATAGCTTGAATTTTAATATCAAATAAAGCTTATTTATTATAATCTGTTAATAAGTCTACATTCCCTTACGTAATCTAGCAATTTAATTTTTATCTCTCTTTTTTGTCTTTGTATTTATTTGTTGAAGATACTGAGTCTTGATCTCTAAAGAATTTCTCAGAGTCTGGATTTTGCTGATTGCGCTTCTGTTTCCTAACGTATTTTATGCTTTTTAAAAATAAATTGTTGGTAATACTGCAATGCATTATCCAATTTAAATATTTTTGCAAGAATACTTCACAGGTGAAATTGTGTACTCTCATGATGAGGAAAATCACATCCATTGTCTCTCTTTTATTTTGGTAATTTATGAGATTAATTGATTTATTAGCAGTTTGAAATTGGTGATATTAAAATCCTGTTATTCTCTGATTTAATAGTTGGAGTTCCTATAGTAAAAAAATCCCTCATTATATACTATTTGATTATCTTGTGAAAAATGAAAGGTTAAGTACTTAATATTTGTCTGTAGTGATTAGTTTTCAGAATGAATTGATAGCCTAAAATCCTCCAAAATTGATCAAAGTGTTTTTATTTCATAATATAATTATAGATTTATTGATTTTAATGTATTTGATGTGCTTCAATATTTGTTGGCTGTGTTCTGTCACTTAATTTATCTCATCATTGATCATTAGGAATCACTTCAAGTTGTTGCTTGTATCCTCTTGACAAAATACAAGTAGTGATAGGGTTTTCTCATTATAAAGTTACAAGGTGTATCAGGCTCATCTTGTAACACGTTGCCCCAACATATCTCTTAATAGTATTGGTTACATTGAGGAGGAAATGGCAATGAGAGACCCAAATCTGGATACTAGCGTTGCTTGTTTCAATTGAATTTAATTATTGTTTAAAATTGTAAAGATCAGAACTAGGAAATCTAGTATTTATATTTCCAATTAACTTTAGGACTTAAGAGCTTTTATTCACATTTTCTTTGCTCCAAACAATCATTAATTTCTTTATCCCATTAACAAAATCTAGAAAAACCCAAATTTGACTGCTGCTGTTAGACTGAAGACAGAACTTGTGATAGTATTTTTGATTTTCTAATTTGGGTTTTCTGGTTTTGATTTTCTAATTTTTTTAGTGTTTTGAAATCACCAAAAGTTTATTGTCTTTCTTGCCTTTCCTTCTACAACTTAGAATTGACCTTGTCATATTTTTGATTTTCTAATTTGGGTTTTTTGGTTTTGGTTTTCTAATTTTTTCAGTGTTTTGAAAACAACAAAAGTGTGTTGTCTATCTTGCTTTTCCTTCTACAACTTAGTGAAATCATATGTGTGTTTTGCCAGCTTCGATTTGCCCAATAGTGCTGACTGTGAGGATACTGAAAATGTATTTTCATCTAGTTTTACTATAGATACTGTCTTTTAGATTTCTGTTTTTCTAGAATAGCTGCTGTTATGTCTTTTTAGGGAGGGAATTTGGAAGTATAAAACCTATGTCTGCCATTTTCTTCATCCCTAAACATTTTTTTTTAATGTTGCCCACGCTCGTCTTGAACTCCTGGCCTCAGCAACCCCTCCTCAAGTCTCCCACATAGCTGAGATTATAAGCATGAGCCATCACAATTGGTTTACTCTTAGATATTCTTAAGGACCATCTAGAAAAGTGAAATTATGAGGGCTTAAACTAGATCATGTCTCCTATTTTTCTTACAATTTCACCATCAATAGGAATTAAGTGATGAATAGACATGCAAAAATGATTAAAATATTTCTGTATACTGCAACCAATATCAATTTTCTGAGATAAATAACTGCATGCATTTCATAGGATTTTTCTCACTCTGTTATCTTCTGGTATAGACACAATAGCAGTGCAGATCCTAAAACTGCACATTGAGCACTGACAGAAGCACTTCAAAATAAATACTTTCTGGTTTTAAGTGTGGGATGAAGAGTCACTTTGGGACATAGAGGGTGGAAAGAAACCCTTTATTTTTAATCTCTGTTATGTACATGAACCTCATTTTTTCTTATATTTAACACTTTCAAAGCTTTTTCAGAGTTTATGCTAAAAATGATACTTTTTGTAATATGATTTTTATCCTAGAAGCTATTGTGTTTTAAGAGTTTAATAGATTTCTCCAAATTCAAATAATCGTACATCCTTAAAATAAATTACAATGGATCATAGTGTATTTTCCTAATGTGGTGTTGGATTTAGTTTACTAATATGTTATTTTTGCATGGATATTAATAAGTGTTATTCCGTAGTTTTAATGTTACTCTGTTTATCTGGATTAGTTATTGATGTTATATTTGCTTAAGAAAAGTAAGTACAGAATGTTTCTTCTTTGTTAATGTTCTCCAACAACTTATGATACAGTGAAACTAACTGGAAATTGAACATATGGTAGAAATTCTCTTAAAAAATTTTTACTGCTGGTGGGATTTTTTTGGTTGGGGGAGTTTATAGCTTTTTAATATCTCTGTATGCTTCTATGTAAAGTTGTTTGTTTAGTCTTTAACAATCTCAAATTATGTTGCTTTCTTTTCTGATAATACTTCTGCTTTGGTGGTGATAGGGAGTAGGGAATGCATATGGGTAAATGGCATGCCCATTCTTTTTATTATGCTCAAACTAACAAATCTCTGAGGTGTGAATAAATAACATTTTGATTCTTATGGCAACTGAAAAATTAATGTCCACCCTCTTCATGGTTTAGTGAATGAGCATTTCTGTTTTGATTCACTCTTGTTTCTCTACTGAGTCAGGCTGGAGTATGTGATGGGAGAGGTAAATGGCTGTGATGGCATATGGTCATTTAAAAAAAAAATACTTGCTGGTTAATGTTTTGTAAGATTACTTTTTCTCATTTTAAGAGTATAATATATCTTCTTACAATATATCTTTTAATTCCAACGTGGTCCATGAGCCTCTTTCCCTGCCATGGAGCATCAGGCACATGGGTCCTTTCCTTACTTATCCATTGCACCTCTGGGTAGATTTGTCCTCCTAGGAACTATTCATCTGTTCTCCAGCATGACTTCTGACATCTGCAGGTAATTTTTTTTTTTTTTTTTTTTGAGAAGGAGTGTTGCTCTGTCACCCAGACTGGAGTGCACTGGCACGATCTCGACTCACTGCAACCTCTGGCTCCCAGGTTCAAGCGATTCTCCTGCCTTAGCCTCCTGAGTACCTGAGACTACAGGTGTGCACCACCGCACTGGCTAATTCTTTGTATTTTCAGTAAAGACAGGGTTTCACCATATTAGCCAGAATAGTCTCGATCTCCTAACGTCCTGATCCACCTGACTCTGCCTCCCAAAGTGCCGAGATTACAGGCGTGAGCCACCGTGCCTGGCCCTGCAGGTAAATTAACTGCCTATTTCTGTATAGTAAGATAACCCCAGACTTAGAAGAAACAAAACATTATTTCACAGTTCTATGAGTAGTGAATCTGGGAGCAACTTAGTTCTGTGGTTATCTCTCAGTGTTTTCTCATAGTGTTGAAGTCAAGCTATCAGCTGGGGTGGTAGTCACCTAAAGACAAATGTGGCTAAAGGATTCACTTTTATGCTCGTTCATGTGGTCATTTGCTTCAATTCTCATATGCTGTTAGACTGATGACCAGAGTTTCTCACTATGCCATGTGGGGTGCTCTATGAGGATGCTCACAGCATAGCATCTTACCTAATGTGAGTGACGGGGAAGAGAGAGGGAGGGAGGAAGAGATCCCAAGATGGAAGCCAAAGTCTTTTTATTACCTAGTATTGAGATACCTCAAAACTTCTGCCACATATTTAAAAAAATTAATAAACCAGTTTTGTCCACACTCCAGTGGCTCATGTATAATGAATGCATAGGAGGAGCTAGGACAATTGGGGCAATCTTAGCGGATGGCTACCTTTTCACAAAGGTTGAGGATGTGAGCCTTGAATCACAACTTCTTGGCGCTCTTCTTGGTAATCTTTAGTTTTTTTTTTTTTATTGATCATCATGTTATAAAATTAATTTCTTTAGGTTATACTTCTATTTTTCTTGTTGGTATACTTTATCATTGATTTTCTATTTTTAACCCTTTTCCTGTTTTCCCCGAGAATACTTGCCAGCTGCACTTGCTGGCTGCAGCATTTACCCAGAGATAATTTTGCAACAAAGTATCTCACTTTTATTATTTTCACATTGCTCTAGTATATTGACGTTGGAAACAAAAGACATCAATTTATAGCATTCTGTTTTTAGTAGTGGTATTTCCATTTACAACATATAGTAATTCTTAATTGCTGAAATTGTCAAATCCCAGAATGTATAGCATTATCCATTCTGTTAACATCGTCCTCAGTTGCTGGCCAGAGTTTCATGAATCTGATTTTTCCAAAATAGATGATTCTGATGATTTTGATGTTAGTTCTATTTAGAAATAACGCTAAGAAAAGTTTTTATATTTTCACATTGAAAATCGGTCAGATTTGCTTCAGCCTCAAAGAGCGTGTTTATGTAAAATTAGCACTGGCAGGGAGCTGTACTTTTTTCCTAAGTGAGAAAAGGGTTAAAAATCTATTTCATTAGCCAGTATGGAAGCAAAGTATTTCTCTGGTTTTAGTTTGTCAAAATTATTTAGACAGTCTCTCACAAATCATTGATACTATTTAAAACTATTCCTAATTGTAGTAACATGAATGTGCTTGGCAAGGTAGTGGGATCTGCAGGACTAGATGTTTTTTATCACAATGGAAGTACTAGACAGGTACTTTATGAAAAGATTTGATGAGTTGGGTTACAAAAATCACTGTCAGTAGTCAAGTTTCGCCAGCTTTAAGCTTCTCTGATTTCAGTATTAAAAATCTTTGATATCCACTTTGGAACCCTTGTGAGTCAAGAAAGTTATTGGTGACCCACTTTAATATTTAAGTGTCAAACATCTGGCAACTGCTTCACAGATTTGTCTGTCAAGACCATTTCCTAGCTGATCTGAGACAGCTGGCTGATTGAATGTCTGTCCTATATATTATTAACTTCAGGCTTTTGGAACCACTTCCAATGAGAAACCATGTCCTGTCATTTTCAACCTTCTTTTTGCCATTATAGTTGACATCTTCTGAATATCTACATGATTTCTTTCAACCTGGAAATATTTTCCATATGAGACAAGAATCTGGAAATAAAGTTGCTGAAGTGACTGTCACAGATCAACTAAATGCAATTTATATGGTGTCACAGATTTTAAATGGTAACGGAACAGCATTACATTCGGTACATACAATGTAAAAACAATTTGTTGCATGTTCAATTATTTTAAGGCATTTTTCATATTTAAAACATTTATTTTCAAAATATGCTATACTTCTATTGGGCAGAGGTTATTATACAAATAATGGAAAACAAGGATAAGAAAGGTCAGTTGTTTCTCAAAATGATATCGCATGATACAGCTTTGTGTTGCAGAATCTAAGTAGACCCCAACATTTCTGAGTTGTTGCTCAGGAAAGGCTTTATAGTCTTATTTTCCCTCTCTTATTGCAGTAATTATTCTATGCTTTGAATGTTTGTTTTGCTTCCAAAATTCCTATTGAAAGTTAATCACCAATGCAACAATACTAACAGGTGAGGCCTTAGGAGGTGATGAGGCCAGGAGGTCACTAAGCTCAAGAAAAGGATTAGCACCTAACTTAGGACTTGAGTTGCCAAATTAATTTTTCTCTCTTGTCTTCCATGTGAGGACATGGCATTCATCTGCTCCAGAAAATGCAACAAGGTGCATCTTGGAAGCAGAGTGCAGCACTCATTAGACAGGAAATCTGCTGTTGCCTTGATCTTGGACTTCCCAGCCTCCAGAACTATAAAGAATGCATTTCTTTTCTTATAAATTACCTAGTCTGTGGTATCTCATTGTAGTAGCACAGATGGACTAGGACAACACATAAATAACTCAAGTCAATTTCCCACTTACATTTTTTTAAAATAGTGTTGTACTGATCACAGAAATAATCAGCCCATTTAACACCTTCCTCATCCCTAATACACAGTTTCTAACCTATGCTGCAATTGAGGAGTCTTATACTTTGCAAATGTTAACAAAACTGAATTTTGGTAACAAATTTTACCACTTGAGATAGAGAAAAAACTGTTGACTCCCTTTATCAGTAAGTTGAAAGAAAATTATGAGGTGAAGAAACAAAGAAAATCGTAATACTTTGGATTCATGAGCTAGAAGAAGAATCATCAAACTTTTGAAAAGTTATCAACCTCATAGCTTGCGTGTGAATGAATGAGTTTTCACAGAAGTCAATGAATGGGCTGGATTTTGTAACCAGTACATAATGGAGACAAAACAGAGCAGGCAGGAATTTATAGAAATTTTGAATCCTTCTTCCGGAACGCTAAACATTCATAAAATTATGATTTAGATTAAGTTTAATCTGATACCTAAATGTCCAAGTGCACAGTATGTTTAATATACAGTGTTAAAGCAATATCTTGATATACAAATTCTGTTTTTAAATCAATGGATCATACTTAAGCATATTTAAATATGATCAGTAACACATTTTTACAACAATATAATGTTTGAACTGGACATGAAAGTAGAATGCAACATTTATATCTGCATGAGTAACTACCATTTATCTAAAATTTATTAAACATTTGTGAATGAGAGCATGACATTAGAGTCACACTGCTTTGGGTTTGAAATCTGGATCCTCTACGTGTCAGGTAAAAACCTTGGAAAAGTTATTTAACTTGTCTATCAGTTTCTTTATAAGACACTGATAAAAATAACAAAGATATTTGGTACTTGAACTAGAAACTTGGCTAAACAGGCTCAATAGAAATCTATAGGACTTGCCACACAAAAACAGAATATGTTCCTGTCATCTGCTCATGGCACATAATCTAAAATCAACCATACAGTCAGTGATAAAATGATCCTTAGCAAATTTGGAAACTAAAATCATACCAACCACACACTTTGACTTTAGAACAATAAAAACAGAAATCAACACAAAAGCTCAAAACCATGCAATTACATGGAAATTAAACCTGTTTCTGAATGACTTTTAGATACGTAATAAAATTAAGATGGAAATCAAATTCTTTAAAACGAATGAGAACAAAGATACAAGATAGCACAATCTCCGGGACCCAGCTAAAGTAGTGTTAGGAGGTTTTTATCAGAAAGTTAGATTTCAAATTATCTAAACACCCTACCAAGAAAAATTAGAGAAGCAAGTTCAAACCAACTCCAAAGCTAGGAGAAGAAAGGAAACCAAAATTAGAGCTGAAATGAAGGAATTTGAGATATAACAATACCAAAGATCAAGGAATCCAGGAATTTGCTTTTGGAAAGAATAAATGAGATTGATTTACTGCCAGATAGACTAATAAAAAGATCCAAATAAACACAATTATAAATGAAAAAGGGGATATTACCACTGACCCTACAGAAATACAAAATCTCTCAGAATACTACAAAAATTTCTTTGTACATGCACTATAAAACTTACAGATAATAAATACTTCTTGAGAACATCCAACCTCCCAAGACTGAAGGAAGAATAAATTGAATACTTGAACAATAATGTGTTCCATAATTGAGTCAGTTATAAAAAGCCAACCAGAAAAAAATAAGATGGATATACAGCTGAATTCTACCAGATGTATAAATTTGTAACCACACCTACTGAAATTACTCCAAAAACAGAGTGAAAAAGAGGTACTCCTCTGTAAATGATTCTCTGAGGTGAGCATCATATTGACACCAAAATCTGGTAGAAGCACACACACACAAAGCAAACTTTAGGCCAATATTCTTGATGAACATGCATGCGAAAATCCTCAATAAAATAGTAACAAACTGAATCCAACATCACAACAAAAAGTTAATCCAATGCAATCAAGCAGATTTTAGCCATAAGATCCACTCTGTGGATTGTCTGTTTACTCTGCTAATTATTTCTTTTGCTGTGCATAAGTATTTTGGTTTAATTAGGTCTCATTCATGTATTTTTATTTATGTTTTTGGGGTCTTCATGGTGAATTCTTTGCCTAAGTCATTGTCTAGAAGAGTTTTTGATATTGTCTTCTAGAATGTTTACTGTTTCACGTCTTAAATTTAAGTCATTGATTAACCTTGTGTTTTTATATAAAGTGAGAGATTTGGGGATCCAGTTTTATTCTTCTACCTGTGGTTTGCCAGTTTTCCCAGCACGATTTGTTGAATAGATTAACCTTTTCCCAATTTATGTTTTCTTATGTTTTGTCAAGAATCAGTTGACTATAAGTATTTGGCTTTATTTCTGGGTGGTCTATTCTGTTTCATTGGTGTAGATGCCTATTTTTATGCAAGTTTCATACTGCAATACCTTTGTAGTATAATTTAAAGTCAGGTAATGTGATGCTGCCCGATTTGTTTTTTGTATTTGTTGTTGTTGCTGTTTTGTTATTAATTTGCTTTATATTGTTTTGGCTATTGGGCTCTCTCTTTGGTTACATATGAATTTTAGGATTGTTTCTGCTATTTCTGTGAAATATGATGTACTTTGAAGTATGATGGTATTTTGATGATCCTTGACAGTCGACCAAAGCAAGCAATAAATGGTGCTGGGATAACTGGCTGGCCATGCACGGGAGATTGAAACTAAACTCTATATAACATACAAAAATAAACAAGATGGATTAAAGACTTAAGTATGATACCTAAAACTATAAAAACCCTGGAAGATAACCTAGGAATTACCATTCTGGACATAGGCTGCCCTGACAAAGATTTCATGAAAAAATGCCAAAAGCAATTGCAACAAAATAGTACTTAATTAAAGAGCTTGACCACAGCAAAAGGAACTATTGGCAGAGTAAACAGACAATGTAGAGAATGAAAGAAAATATTTGCGAACTATCAATCTGACACCGTTTAATATCTATCATCTGTAAGGAACTTAAATTTACAAGGATAAAAACAGCCCCATTAAAAAGTGGGCAAAAAAACATGAAGAGATACTTTTCGAAAGAAGACATCCATAAGTCCAATTAGCATATATAAAAGGCCTAACATCACTAATCATTAGAAAAATGTACATCAAAACCAGTTGAGATACCATCTCACACCAGTGAGAATGACTTCTATGAAAAAGTAAAAAAAAAAAAAAAAAAGTTGCCTGATTATGTTGTAGAGAAAAGGGAACACTTGTAGACTGCTGGGAATAATGTAAATTAGTTCACGCATTGTAGAAAGAGTGTAGCAATTTTTCAAAGAACTCAAAATATAACTCTCATTCAACTCAGCAGACTTACTGTGTATACACTCAAGGGAATATAAATTGTTCTGCTATAAAGACACATGTACCCTTATATTCACTGCAGTGCTGTTTACAATAGCAAAGACATGCAGTCAATCTAAATGCCCATCAATGGTAGACTAGATGAAGAAAATGTAGTACATATACACCATGGAATACTACACAGCCATAAAAAGGAATGATATGTCCTTTGCAGCAACAGGGATGGAGCTGGAGGACATTATCCTAAGCAAACTAACATAGTAGCAGAAACCAAATACCACTTTTCTTATTTATAAGTAGAAACTAAATATTGAGTACATATAGACACAAGAGAACAACAGACACTGAAGCCTCCTGGAGGGTGAAGAGTGAGAGGAGAGAGATTTTAAAAAACAGCATATTAGTAGATAAAATATTCTGTACACTAAACCCCCATGACAGTTTCCCTATATCTATATAACATGCACATGTATCCTTGAGCCTAAAATAAAGTTTTAAAAATTTATAATTTTCTTAGAATGAATTATACTGAGATTTCACATTGTAATTGCCCAGGGTCATTGGGATTTTTATTGTATTTCAGCTAATATTTTTGTAGTATTTATTAGCATACAAATAATTTTACAAACTATTGGTCTAATAGCTAAGATAATTTCATAATATATGGAAATATAAATATATGAAATCTTGACTTATATTAGCTAAACAGTATTTTTTTTCTTTGACCAGATTTCTTTAACCTAATGATATTCTTACTATAGTGTACAAAATAAAATATTTGTGTTGACCAAATTTTAAAAGGTGATATATAACATGCAGGTACTTATGTACTTTTTAATGTTGTATGTATATTTTCAGACTCAAAGTTATTTAAATAACCATTTTCAGTAGTAATCAAATGTTTTTTCTCTACATTGCAAGTAACAAATAGAAGGGATCTAAGGAACTAAAATATTTTAATGTCTACTTGGTATTTCTCATTTAGGTCTTTGATGTTGAAAACTTTGTTTACCCAAATTCTAATTTGTCTACACTATTTCTATCACCTAAATCATATCCAGAGTGATCTTTCTGTGACATACTACAATGTCATAATTGCCCTGAAATTATATACATAAACTCCATGCATTCATGCATCAGTTACATAAGCATGTGCTCTGTGAAATGAATTCCAAAGCATAATAATAGGAACTAATGAAAATCAGTTCTCTGGCTGAAGTCATATGTGGTAATGGCTTCCCAGTTCTTCTCTGTCTTGGTCTGATATACCTTCCCCACCCCACCACCATTAATATGCACACATTGAACACATAATTCAGATTAACCATTTATATCTCTCCTTAAGATTTCATGATTTGGAACTTGAAACATGTACCTGCTGGGAAAAAGTGATAAAGTGTTATTGGGATAGCTACAAGCCAAAGGCCAATGTAAAGAGAAGATCTATCCATCTATTCCACATATCCATAGGAAAACAGGGAGAGAGGAGAGATGAAGAGGGATTTTCATAGTGCTAATCCCAGTTCTAGGGACAGACATTCTGATTTCTGCAACTCTTTAATTTTGTGGCTGTGTGTTTTTCTCTCAAAATATATGAAACAAAAAAATTCACTTTAGTTCGGCCTGTTTGGCCCATAATTTGTTAACTTACAACCTCCCCACAATTCATACCAATTCTATAATCAAATATGCTTGGAAAAGAAAATTAAAGGATGTTATAATCAGTAATCACAAAAAGTACGAATATGGAGTGGTTCACAACTGTATATAATCACAAAATATTCTCTATTACCAGCAAAAACCACTTTGATAACAAATTTAACCATAGAGGTATTTTAGAATCACAAAAAGTCTTTTTTGTATCTGACATCATGCTAATTTTTGTGTTATATTTTCATTGCATGAGCTTCTCTTCAGATGTGAGCATTTTAGGTAACAATTATTAACAAATCTGCCTTCACAAACCTATTCAATTTCACATGCTTTCCCTCTATTTAATAAATGATTTATTCAATTTATATATATTAATAGTCTTTGATAGGCAAATTTCCACTTACATTTTGATACATAATTCAGCTTTTACTAACTTTATGCAGCTTAAATAATGCCTACCATTTTTACTTTACATTTCTGCAATCCGTGTCAGACTTTGAATTATGTCTTGGCTTATCTTTTTCTTGTGCTAAGACATGAGCGTCTCAATTTCAGGGGCAGCATTTTATTCCATGTTCTTGCTACTATATGTAATTATATGATAGTAATAACATGTTGACTTGAATTAAAATTAATATCTTTCAATAATAGATTAGTAGAGGTATGTTAGTCTATATCTCAGCAGAGCTCTCAACCACTTCATAAGTGTTTTTCTTTCTCTCTTTCTGAGACGTTGATCACTACTTGCAGAGGTCTGTCCTGCAGACCTTGACTCAGTGATGGATGAATGAAATACATTCTCACACACTAGAGTACAGTGAATTCGAGTGGGCTAGGGAGGTTGATTAGCTGCAGCTGGTGACCTCCCTAGCCCACTCGAATTCACTGTACTCTAGCGTGTGAGAGTGTATTTCGTTTGTCTGTAGCTGAGTCAAGGTCTGCAGGACAGACCTCTACAAGTTGTGATCAGCATCTCAGGTGGTGACCCTGAGGTAATCCTCACCACAGCTGGTGCCCAGACAGAGACAATGACATGATCGAAGTCTCAGGTGGTGACCCTGATGCCAGCTGTGGCAAGGATCACATCGGGGTTGCTACTTGAGACTTGAAATGTTGATCGCTACCTGCAGAGGTCTGTCCTGCCAACCTTGGCTCAGCGACGGATGAATGAATACACTCTGACACTTAGTACAGTGATTTGAGTAGGCTAGGGATAGTCGTCAACTGCTTTCAGAGGGTAAGTGGTAAACAGACTTAACTGGGGAAGCTTTTATTATTTCTAAACTTTACCTTATGGCTTAAAGCTCTAATGAAAGAATGGGCTGCCTTCAGCCTGTCTCATTAAAACCTTTCAGCCTTCCAAAAAGTTTGAGACTATTAAAACTTTCCCTAATATTTCCAGCCACTCCACGTGAATCCCAACATACTTCCTTTGTGAACGTAACTTTGCACAAACTAGAAAGGCAGAAATTGAAATAACAGGTTGAACAGCAGAATGTGAATGGTGATGAGTAATTCTTTTTTCCACTGCGCTAAAGTCTTAGGCCCCCACCTGCACTTCATTGGCTCTTTCAGATCAGTAGTCCGCATTATTCATGATTTTCCCATTTGACTCTTATGCCATCCATTTTATCACCCTTTATTATGGTCCTATGAAGACCCAAGTCACTCCAGATAGTCATAATAATTTTCACTATTGACTTACTGTATTCTCTTTAATATCTGTACTACTCTTACGATAATTCTGGGTGATTTCAATGTTCACATAGATGATTCTTTCTGTAATCTAGCTCTCAGCTTTAATTTCTACTTTTCCAATTATCTTTTTTTCTACCACTTCCTCTGCTATTACATTTGTGGATATAAATTTATAATTCCAACAATCCAATCTCTCACAAACCTAACATATTCATTGTGCTACCCCGGTGTCATAACTGTTCTTTTTATCAAAATAAATTTTCATGTTCGTTACAGTTGGTCTCCAAATTATGATAGCTCCATTTATGATTTTTATTTTGTGATAATATAAAAATGATACAAATTCAGTAGAAACTGTACTTCAAATTTTGATTTTTTTTTCCAGGGTCAAAGATAAGCAGTACAATACTCACTTCTGATGCTGGCAGTGGCACTGAGCCACAGCTCCCACTCAGCCACATGGTTCTTGAGGGTAAATGACTGATAGTCTATAGTGTATCATGCATGTTTTTATTTTGTCGTCACCACTAAAATTTAGCAGTTGATCTATTACCCTTCTTTCTCATATTTTTTTCTAATTAAAGTCAGGTAAAAATTGGCATTCATGTGGCTTATGAGAATGAGTAATTCTGAATATTTTATTTTTCAGATACTACACTAAGTGTTTTCTCTGATTCACAAATGCCTCCATTTTATTCTATTCATTTACATCTTATATCTCTGTTGTCCAAGCTTAGAAGTTCACATTTTACTTTTATGTGCTTTTTATCTATTTGCACACCCTTTGTGATTTCATTCATTCTATGGTGTAAATACTATATAGATATACTCATGACATTCAAAATAATATCTCTATACTAGAACTCTCCATTGAACTACAGATTTACAAATTCAACTTGCTATTCAAGTTTTGCTCATGTTTAACAAGCTCAAGTGTAACACAACCAAAACTAAATTCTTAACCTTCCGCCTCACACTAAAAATCTTGACATCATCTTTATTCTTTTTATTTCCTTGCAACTAATACCCAGTCTGTCAGCAAATCTGTTGGCTCCAATTCTGTAATACATGCAAACTCCAGGCATCTCTTTTTACCTCAACCACTGCTAACTTAGTACAAACCATTATCATCAATTTTTCTTTAATTTCATAGCCTCTAGTTCTTTCCCTTTCCTTTGTTCTGAACTGTTAACAATTCTGAAGTCATATGAACCATATAATTCCACTGATTAAAACCTTCCAATGGCTGTACATCTCTCAGAGTGAAAAATCAGTCCCTGTAGGATGTGGACTCCCATTACATTAGGATTTCCCTTCATATTCTTGCAATCACTCATGAATCACTTATTCAGACCCAGGTGCCATGGCCTTTTAACTTTTCCTACAAGGAAGGCAGCTTTATTCCTTCATCAAAGCCTTTAAAAGTTTCATACACTTAGCCCAGAATGCCTTTTATTTGAAAATTACAAGCTTGCTCTACAATTTCATTTTAGTCTTTGTTTAAATATCTTCTCACTGAAGACTCCTCTAACTAACCTTAGTTGCTTACTTACACATTGTAATATTTGTTAGGAACGTCTGGCATTTTCTCCCAAGCACTTAAAGCCATTTAACATACTATATGTTTAACTTTAATGAAAGGGGGTTGTGGTGAGCCTAGTCTGTGAGCATCACAACCCTGCATGCTCCCTCCTATTTTTATAAAATAATAGAGTAAAAATATGTAATGAAAATTTTTCTTATGATTATGAAATAGAAAAAAATACCCGTCAATAAATGTACAAAGAAAAATATGAATGCAAGAGAACACTCTAATGCAAAGTGTCCTCTTGATGGCTGTCTCATTTGATTCTCAAAAGCTAGTGATTATTTACTAGTACCATTTTAAAAATGGGAAAACACAGTAGATGAGAATTCTCCCAAATAATTACGTCTAATAATTTGAAATCGGAATGAAAACCAAGGTTTTCAGACTGCACATGTCCTTTCCATCATATCATATTATTTCTGAGAAATGGAAGACAGATCAAATGTGTGAAAGCAACAGGTTACGGAGAAATTGTAATGAACATAGCTGAAAAGTACTATTTAGCTGCAAAAACAATGCTTTTAATAGGACTCCTTATTTTTCTAACATACTTTCATCATAGCAAATGGTGATCTAATGATATTTATGCAGAAATTCAAATAACTGATAATTAGATATTTTTACTATTAAAACTATCACCACTCTGAAATTTGAAATCAAAAAATGTAAAATAGAGTCTCTCTGAGTTTATAATCTCTGTAGCATCTATCATGAAACGACATTAATTACCACACATTTATACAATACATTGGGAAAAAATAGATTTTACAATTACTAAAAATAAGGCACTATGAAAATAAACATCTGACTGGACCATTATAAACTAGAATCTTTGTGAAAATGTTTTTATCCCCACTAATTTACTGATGCACAGAATATTGAATTTAAGAATTCAATTTAAGTATATCAAAACCATAATATTGACTTACAAAGAAAAATCTCCACATTTGGGGATTTTGCAATGTTAGTGATTTAGACATTAAAGTAAAAAATGTACTCACGTTGTTGAAATACTTTTATATATCAACACAAAAGTGTTGACGTGTATATGAAAGAACAACATAGTTTTATATGTAACATTGTGCATATATATTTTATGTATACACTTTTATATAGAAATGTAAGAATGCTTTATACTCCATAAATTGTTTAAAATATAATTAACTATAGAATTCATCAGAACTCAATTACAATAAGCTTTTCAAACTGTTCTTTTGACTACACAACAGTGTATATTTGTTTGCTAAAATCTTTATATTTACTTGCATATCCAAGGTTTTCTATTTTTATATATTGTTATAAAATATTCTAAAAGTGATATTACCTGAAATCAAATAATTTTGTCCCAAATTAAATAATTATATACTGTTGATGTTCACCAGTCATACCACTAAGAGCACATCTGTAGTAAAATAAAGTTAAATTTATTAAAATTCCTGATGAAAGGAAGACAATAAAACAGGAGCCCTGGGAGTATCACTAAGAAAATTGTACTAGGGGCTTCTGAGAAGATTCAGACTTGTTTTAACTGATTTAGGGAAGGTTCAACAAAGTCAGGGTTTGCTTTGAAATGTGTGCTTTTGTGAAATGGAAGTGAATCCATGATCTAAATAGGGGCTGAGAATAGTGGAGTGACTCTCATGCTGTCCTTGGCAAACTAGTGTCAATGGCAAGTGGGATATTTTTCATTTTTATGGTCTGGTAGATTTCTTGTTTTTATCTGTGCTCATGTGATTAGAGAAGTGTGATATTTTTGGTATCATTCTATCACAGTGACAGAGTAACTTTATTGGATATTAGAGTTCTTTGAAATTGTTTACATACAGCGCAATAACAGCAGGCCTGTCTGGTAGCAACAAGCCAGCTACCAGCTGGTAGGAATTATTTTTTAATCAATACCGATAAAAACTTTTAACTACATATCATTTTCAAATATTAATTTTTCTGTAATGAACACATGTATAAACTTCTATAATGTTATTTTTCTAAGCTCTTTTTTATAATTCTGACAGTTCTACCATTAAAAACTACCATTTATCTAGTCTTTTTATTTTAATTTTAAAAATAATCTATGTAATTAAACTTTCAGTGTTTTAGGCAAGTTTATAATTTTATACCATTTTTGCCCTATCATTTAATCATTTCCCATGCATTTTATCTTTTTCAATGTCACTTTATTTCCATACCTTCAAACACACACTGGGTAATTTATCCAAAGACTAATTAGAATACAAAATGCACTTGAAACTACACCTTTGTTCAAAGAATTTCATTTATAATACCAGTTGTCTTGAGACTCATAGGCATATTAGCTGGAACAGATAATAAATAAGTTTAAACTGGGAGAGCTGGCAGAATTTTATATTCTACCAAAAGGTTCTGGTATGATTTGGCTCTGTGTCCCCACCCAAATCTCACCTCAAATTGTAATCCCCATAATTCCCATGTGTCCCCCACTTGTCAAGGACAGAATGAAATGGAGGTAATTAGAGCATGGGGGAAGTTTTCCCAGGCTGCTCTCATGATAATGAGCGAGTCTCACAAGATCTAAGGGTTTTATAAGTGTCCACCATTTCCACTGCTTGCACTCACACCATCCTGCAACCTGCGAGGAAGCTGCCTGCTTCTCATTTGCCTTCTGCCATTGTTATAAGTTTCCTGAGGACTCCCAAGCCATGTGGAACTGTGAGTCAGTAAACCTCTCTGTTGTTGTTGTTTTTTTTTTTTTTAAATACCCAGTCTTGAGTATTTCTTCGTAGCAGCATGAGAATGGACTAATACAGTAAGTTGGTACCAGGAGTGGGAGTCTGCTGTAAAGATACTTGCAAATGTGAAAGCAACTTTGAAACTGGGTAGCAGGCAGAGGATAAAATAGTTTGGATGGCTCAGAAGCAGATAGAAAGATGTGGGAAAGTTTGGAACTTCCTAGAAACTTGTTGAATGGTTCTGATGAAAATGCTTATAATGATACAGACAATGAGGTCCTGGATAAGGTAGTCTCGGATAGATATGAGGAACTTGTTGGGAACTGGAGTAAAGGTGACTCTTGCTATACTTTAGCAAAGAGACTGGCAGCATTTTGTACCTGCCTTGGAGATCTGTGGAACTTTGAACCCCAGAGAGATGATTTGGGGTATATGGAAGAAGAAATTTCTAAGGAGCAAAGCATTGAAGAGGAAGTAGAGAATTAAGGTTTGGGAAAATTTGCAGGCTGGTGATATGATAGGAAAGAAAAACCCATTTTGGGGTGAGAAATTTGAGCCGACTGCATAAGTTTGCATAAGTAACGAGGAGCTGAATATTAATCTCCAAGACAAAAAGGAAAATGTCTCCAGAGCATGTCAGAGACCTTTACCACAGCCCCTCCCAACACAAGCCCAGAAGCCTAGGAGGGAAAAATGGTTTTGTGCACTGGGCCAATTTAAGAATTGGTCCAAACTGTATTTCATTTCCTTTTGCCTTTGAACAGCTAAAAGATGTGGATATAAATATTAGCTTTAGCCTCTATTAATAATATAAGCCTAAACAAGTGGATAAATTCTATGTGGAGTTTTGTAAAAGTAGAATGCTTCTGGTTCAACTTGGTGTTTATTTTCTTCCATCGCCTTATTTCTGATCCTTAGCTTGCTTTAATATTCACTGTCAGTCCATTTCCACTATGACTCCCCATTTCTTGGGCTTTGTTCTTGATTGAATCATCTGACAACATAGAAAACTTTAGAAGGAAAAGTACTAAGTTGTTTCATTTTCCAAAACTTTGTAAATCTGAGGATATCATTATAATGCAATTAAATCGCTGAGACACAATTATCTCCCTTTTCAAATCTTTGAAGACATTTTTCATTGCATTATAAAATGTTGTTATGAAAAAGAAATATGAGACTGATATTTTATTTCTTTGAAAGTAACCTTTTTGGTCCTTCTGGAAGCTAGAATTCTTTAATCCTGGCCAGGCATGGTTGCTCACACCTGTAATCCCAGCAACCTTGGAGGCCGAGGTGGTAGTATCACTTGAGCTCAGGAGTCTTAAACCAGCCTGGACAACATGGCAAAACTCTGTATCTATCAAAATACAAAAAAAAACAAATTAGCCAGGCATGGCACAGCATGCCTGTAATCCCAGCTATCTGGAGGCTAAGGTGGGAGGATCACCTGACAGGGAGGTGGAGGTTACAGTGAGCTGTGGTTGTGTCACTTCACTCCAGCCTGGGTAACACAGTGAAATCCCATCTAAAAAATAATTCTTTAATCTTGAAATTTGAAATTTAATAATTTTCTGGGATTTGTGTGTGTGTGTTAGTGTGTGTGTATGCTCTTAATATACTGGTTTTGTTTGAACATTTTTCCAATCTCTAGGGCTCCTGAATTGGTTCTTTTTGGGATCAAAAATGTTCTTTGTACCAGTACAGTGGATTGTTGTTTCTAAGTTATTTGTATTTTCAGAATCCATATTTTATCATCTGGATTTTTATAGTATGGCTTCTATGACTTTATCTTTTGTTATTTTTATTTTTTCATGTAATTTGTTATTAAATATCAAAGCGATTTTGAAACTAGGTAAAAGGCAGAGGTTAAACTAGTTATTCTGGTGATCATTCAAGAGTTTGCTTTGTTTAATAACACTTAGTCTGAATTACTGTGCTTGTGAGTATTTTCCAAGCATATTTAATTTTGTCTATTTTTCATTGATCTTCATAGTGAAGACTAGAAGAAGAAAGTTTAGGTAGTTCTTGCCTAATACTCTTTTTTTTTTTCTTCTCTGAAGTAGGAAACAGGATACCTGCTGAGAGTGAAGGTAGGCAAGCATGAATAGAAGATGTGAGGTTAGAGAAGTAGCTGAGCAAAACACAATAACTGGCTAAAATTGAGAAGCATGTATTTGTGGGTTTTGTCTTCAGGAAACATAAAATACAGCTGGGGAAAATGAGAAATACTCAAACCATTACGACCCATACAAGGTACAGTGGTTCATGATTGTGAATAAACAATAAAGACACATTTTAAAAGAGAGAGGGGGAGGAAAAAAATAAGAGTGGAAGACTAGGAAGCTTTTAAAGAATGTTTTCTGGCTGGGCATGGTGGTTCACACCTGTAATTTAAGCACTGTGGGAGGCTGAGGCAGGTGGATCATGAGGTCAGGAGTTCAAGACCAGCCTGGCAAAGATGGTGAAATCCCATCTCTACTAAAAAAACAAAAATTAGCTCAGCATGGTCGTGCATGCCTGTAGTCTCAGCTACTCAGGAGGCTGAGGAAGGAGAATAGCTTGAACCTGGAAGGTGGAGGTTGCGGTGAGCCAAGATCATGCCACTGCACTCCAGCCTGAGTGACAGAGCAAGACTCCATCTCAAAAATAAATGAATAAATAAAAGTTTTCCATAAAAAGAAGGAAAAGAAAATGTTGCTGGGAATGGGAGGAGCAGCGAATACGAAACCATGAATCAAGCAAAGATAATCTTGTAAGACTGAGAAATTATATCAAGTTTGTAAGCTAATCTGACCAATTTATTAATGAGAAACTGATTGTTCAAGAGGGTAGCAGTGGATAATTCCTAAGAGATTTCTTGAGTAAGTAAGATAGTGTTTAATACGTAAGCAGGCTTCACCTTGAGAACACATAGAACTTCTCTCTATATATATTGCAAATAAAGTTAACTATATAAACTCATAAAGATAGTTAATACATGTAATGGTGGATCCTTATAAGAACATTCACCTGATTATCAATTGAATGAGAAGCCAAGTCAATGATAAACTGAGACTGAATTTGGAAGAGGAGATATTGAGGATTTGAGGAGAAGGAGTGAATCATAAAATGTGGTATAAATTTTAAAAGCATTAGAGGCACTTTTGAGATTTGTGGTTATGGATTTAAAGTTAGTTTAGGCCTTATTTCTCCATTCATATTTAGTCGTCATGGGTACAGGAAAAGAGTAGGTAGATGATTACATTCAGACAGAAAAGTATGCCATGGCATAATAATAATGATTCATTGGTAAATTAAGTTGCGTTTGGAGTGCCATGGGGATTTAATGACGGCTCTCAATGATCCTTGCCTAGTGGTTTTCATATACTTGTATAATCTCCTGTCCTGGACTGTGAAATGAACCCAGTGTCTTATTCCAATGTGTAGAATATAAGCAAAGTGATGAGAAGACCCTTCTGTAATTAGTTATTAGAAGTTGTGACTTCAATTTGCTGGCATTCTCTATATACAGTCTTCCTGGATAGCATGTTTTGTTGAAGCAAACTGCCATGTTGGAGTGCTCTATGTCACAAAGAGCAGACAGAATCCTCTAGTAAACACATAGTGAGAAATTGAAGGCCTCATTCCAGCAGTATGCATGGAACTTAAATCTGTCAATACTTTTTTGAGTGAGTTTGAAGGTGAATCCTTTTCTAGTCAAGCCTTTGGATTATATCACAGCCTTGACTGCCATCCTGATTGCAGGCTTGTAAGAGATCTTAAACAGAGGACCCACATAGATTATGCCTGGTTTTGTGCTATAATTAAAAGTGTAGGTAATAAATGTGGGATGTTTTAAGCCCCTAATCTGGGGAGTAATTTGTTATGTGGCAATAGATAGCTGATGCAAAGATAAATGAGCAGAATGTGACACAATTAAGAGTAGGATCACTGGATCAATGATCCCAAAATGATTAAAAGATTTTTTGAATTGAAGTAACAAATGAATACCACAGGAAAAATCAAGAAACAATAGAATTAGGGTACCACTTGAAACTGGCTTTATGGAGGAACTGCAGTTATTGAAAATGACAATGCCTAAGTGTGACCCTGGCAGGTAAAATTGAAGACTCTCTTTCCAAATTATTACCATCCTCTTAAGACTTGTCATTCAGGGAATTCCTTCACGATTGCAGAGCTAATAAGTTATTTTCCAAAAACTAAAATAATTTCCATGGTGTAGATGTTTGTAGTGCTTTAAGTAGGACAAAAAAATTGTTACGTGTAGGTTTCCAGCATATACTCCTGAATGGATGTAAGCTTTTTTGAAGAATTATTATACCATTATTCTTGTCAGCTATCTTTAAACCTCAACAGAAGATATTTATATAATTATAATTTCTGTAAACTATTTTATATTAAACAGTTAATTATTTTGATATTTATTTGTAAATTATTTTGACATCTATTTGAATCAGTGAAATCCCAGTCTGTTTTTGATTTTAAGAATAATTTAATACGAAGTATCTTGCCCAGCGTTCTGAAGTGTATACTGATGTGATGATATGAGTGGAGCTAACTCTGTTTTTGGCACTTACAAAAAAAATTATGGCTAAATATATATAGTATAACAAATATAGAGAAAAGCTTCATAAAAATAAGGAAATTAATGGATAACAAAACAATATAGAATTAGAAATGATACATTTTATTAATTTCATAAAACAAATTCTGTTAGATTTTCTTTGAGATTTGATCAGATCAAATACCTTTTGTTCTTCTAGTGGCGATTTTCCATATTACTCTGCTGCTGGCTTAAAAAAAAAGGCTAAAAATATTGTTGTAGCATCGTGCCCCTCAAAATAATGTTATTTTTAACTGAGAATAAACTTCAATATTTATAATAAAATACTGGATAATTAATATCAAACAATGAACAATATCGGTATTATCCTTAACTGTAGTTCTGTTCTTACTCAAGTGGACTTTCCCCATTTCTTTCCACTCCTTTCCTTCTATCCTCCTCCTCTATTAGTTTATTCATGAGATACATACAGATGTAAATAATTTTCTGTGATTTGCTAAGAATACTTTTCCTGCCTAGTGTAATGGATATTGATTTTTAAGCCCAGAAGTTATTTGCAATTCCTCTAGCACAATGCCATTATCTTGGTTTTGTCAGGTCGTCCCTTACTAGGGTGGCCCTGTAATTTATTTCTTAAATTGAATCACTTTAGAGAATGAAAGGGTTACTATGATTACACTGAGACATCAGGTGAATACTCTTGGGCATAATTTTTCACTTTATTCTTATCTCACAATCAACCATATGCTTCAGATTCCAAGAACCATAAGTTTTAAACCAACCAGTTAGTGCATTACAGGCTGTTGTTCATATGGATAAGCACATAAAGCCATGCAGGCCAGTAAGGGCCAATTTTGGATATTTCTTTGATTTTGTAGGTAAACAGAGTCTTTCTTTTCAATCAATGAAGGAGATAGGTGGTTTGAATCTGAAGCTACAGGATCACATTGTATTTCCAGAAAATACTCTATCCGGTCACAGCCCGCACAAGTGAGGGAGAGTTAATATATTTATCACTTAGTCATTATTAGAATTTTCTTTCAGGTTCTTTGAATAAGCATTAATTTACAATTTATATTTAAATGTAATCAGATTGAGAATTCTGCACATTTCAGCTGCTGGATTGCTCCTGATTCATATCCTAAGGAAGTTATTCAGTATTTTAAGTAAACTTAAAGGTTTGTCAAAAGTAATAATTCTCTAATATAGTATAAAATCTGTGATTTTTTATATATATGCTAAATTATCTCTTTTATAGTATGTCATATATAGACTATCTTTGTATTACAGCAAGTGAAGTGTATATAAATTATGCATCTTAACATATACTTTTGAATGAATAGATTTGCCTACTGAAATGACTTTGAAAAGAATAAAAAGTCAAACTACAGAAACTGGCAGCATTTAGTATTTAGATTTATTTTTACTTTACACAAAATATCTGTATTACTTTTGTTACATTAACGAGTTGTATAATCACATAGAATGCACTATGTGAACACCTCTTTATCAAACTTATATAGTCATTGACCTATATTTGATAAAGGTGAAGAGTTTGAATAATAGTAGTTCAATTTTCAGATGTAATAGACTTAGATTTAGATATGCACTTAATGCTACATACCTTTAAACTACTTATTTGTCTGATTTCTGTATTTAATGGGTTAAAAGTTTTGGTGTAGCATGTCTATTATTATGTCATACAGTTCTTAGCATTATTTAAAAACAATGAAAGCTGAGGTGGCAGGATCTCTTGAGCTGGTGTGGGGGTGTAACTGGGGTGGGGCTGCATACTCAGCTCCCTTCCTGTTCTGATTCCAAGGTCCTTGGACTCTCTTACCCCAAGAATGGGGAAAGGGGTCCCAGAGGTGCAGTGAGCTTACCGTTTGAATAAATATTGCGGACCCAAAGTGTTGAGCTTTTTGCTTTCGGCAGACTTTTTGAACAAAGAAGGTCACTGGATTTTCCACCTAGCCCATGAGCGGGAAAGTTAGACAAAGAGCTTTACATTCCCGGATGTGGGTATGGATGGAGGCATGCTGCTGGGAAGCTCCTGTCTTTGAAACCATGCCCCTTGTGGACCCGGGAAGAGAAGTTTTTTTGCTTAACACAGTCCTTCAGCCCCCTGTCTGAACAGGAAAGTTCAACTGCTCTTGGGACACGAGCATCGATTGCTCTTTAACTACTTCCTGCTGTATTGGGGTGTAGAAGGGGCCCTGCAGTTGAGGTTTCCTCCATGGGGAGTCTTCCAGGGGTGTAGGTTGATCCAGAGATCCACAATAGAGCTTATAAGCCAAAGACATCTGGGGTTCCATTTGCAGCATCATTTGTGGCCTCATGGCTTTAATTCTAGATGAAACGAATTTGACAAGAAGATTAAAGATGAGAGGCCCAAAGGCCAGTAATAATAGAATGGTTATAAACGGGCCTAGAAGAGGGTAGAGCCAGGAGAGCCAGTTGTTAAACAAGCTCCATGATTCTGTTCTGGCCTTAGGGCCAGCTGCTTCTTTAAAGGTCATGAGTCAAATTGGTCCCAGTTATCCAGGATACACTTTAAGGGTAATTTTGCCTTGCAAAGAGTAGCACCTATCTGGAATCAAACACAAAGACGCCCACATCCCCAGTTATTACTTGCAACTGCTAGCTCTGTGGTGTCCCCCAGTTATAGCACCTTGTAGTTTCCTTGTGTCCTAGATGCGTGATCATCTTTCGGGCTCCCCATATGCTGGGTTTAATCATGCTTACTGGCATCATGGGCATACTCTCCTGCCTAAATGTCCTTATTGGCCACCATAAGGACATGGGGACTGATGAGATTAGTGGCCCTGTACCAGCGCACCCTTGAACAAGGCCAGTGAGGCTTGGGTGCCAATATTCCCTAGCAAGAGTTCAATCAACATAGGCCTGACTATAAAACTGCTCTAGGAGGATAAACTCATTGAGAAGGACCTCTAAGCACAACAGTCTTAAAGAAGGTAATGGATGGCTGCATGGCCGAGGCTGGAGCAATGCTCTCAGGGCCCAGGTCTCTTCCCCCACCCCACCTTCCATCATAGGAATATGCTGTAGGGTTGTGGGGCCTGAAATGAACTGTTTGAGCCTCAGATCAGGTCTGACTATGATATTCTAGTGGAGATGTTCTGCCATCCAGAGAGCCAATCCTAGGCAAGAAAAATTGTACATCATTAAATTCTGGCACCATTCAGTTGGATTGGGAAATTGCAGGTGACAAAAAACACAATGTCCTATAGCCTCCAGTACCCACTGATAGACTCTGGCTCCTTTAGGACATAACCTAGCACAACGGACTAAGGGGACTGGCCCTGTGCATGTATACTGTAGGAGGTCCTCATAGGCATAAGCCTGATGGCACCATGGGCAAGGGTCCCTGGACTGCCACCCCAAGAGCCTCATGTGTAGGAAATATCTTAGAGGAAAGAGCAGAGAAGAAGTTTGCCTTACAGAAATCTGGACCCAGGAGGTTGGGGGCTTGAAGGCTGGGTGTGGCTCGCACAGGCGGCAGCCCTTCCCACTGCCCAGCTGCTCCAGTGGCCCCAGTGCAGCTGCTGCCACCACTGTGGGTCTGAAAGGCTGGGCATGGCTTGCCCAGGTGGCAGCCATTCCTGCTGCCTGGCCCAGCCACCGCTGCCACACAGGGCCCCACATAAGCCCTGCTGCCCGCTTTCTGTAAGCAGCCTCTGCCTGGCTTTGCCTCCACCACTGTGCTGGGTCTTTACCTCCTTAACAAATTTTAAAGAAGCAAAACGACAGATTAGCAAGCCAAAGGGGTCCAATATCACTCACTGCTCTGAAGTCCAACACTCCTCCTGGCTGGCTTGCCAAAGATGTAACTGGGGTGGGACTGCATGCTCGGCTCTCTCCCCTTTCCTATTCTGATGTCCCTGGCGCCTCTTACCCCAAGAATCCAATACCTACTGATAGACTCTGGGTACTATCAGAGGGTACTGGGTGAGTTTACCATTCAAATAAATATCAAAGACCCAAGGAGTTGAGCAGGGAGCGATTTATTTTAGAGAGAGAGAGAGAGAGAGAGAGCTCCCACGCTGCTATGGGAGAAGAATCCAAGGAAGGAATCTGTATAGGTAAGGAGCATTGGGGTTTTAACCCTTGAGTTATTCCCTCCCCATTCATATTCTGGCATCATGGGCATACCCTCCTGCCTAAATGTCCTTATTGGCCACCATAAGGACATGGGGACTGATGAGATTTATTCTCGTCCAATAAGAGGAGTTCTTTCAAACTACCTCTGGAGTGATTGATCTTTGACTCGGTTGCTGCTTGGTCTGCAACAGAGCTCCATCCTCCCAGAGCTTTTGGTGGGCTTTTGAACAAAGAAGCTCACCTGGATTTTCTACCTAGCTCAGGCATGGGAAAGTTAGACAAAGAACTATACATTCCAGATGGGGGTGTGTATGGAGGCATGGTGCTGGGAGACTTCTGCTTTGAAACCACACCCCTCGTGGACCTGGAAATAAGTTTTTTTTTTCCCTAACACAGTCCCTCAGGGATGGAGGAGTAGGAGGACAGAAGTTGCAGTGTGCTGAGATCATGCCACTGCACTCCAACCTGGGTGATACAGTGGAATTCTATCTAAAAATAAAGATCATAAGTTTATTATTTATAAAATAATAAACATTTCTGTAAATATTATACAATTTGAAACAATGGTGTCTATTAAACAGCACTCATAGGTTCTAAGGTGTTCCAACATAAAAATTTTGTTTTTTGATACATATTCTGCCGCTACTACAACTTACTAATTGTAATTAAAAATACTTTTTAAAACATGTAAAAGATTTTAGGAATATCATGCTACACTAATAGAAAACTATACATTAATGAACAGACATTTGGAGTACTTTTTTTTTTGGATGAAAATTTGTGAGACAACTTCTGCACTATCTTATAATCGGAGTATATGTCTAAAAAGGGGTCATTTGGGAGTTGTGGTAAACTGTGTGGCTTTATAATAAGAAGGCAGACTTACTAGCTATGTGAAATTTAAACCTAAATTTGACCACAAAAATTCTAGTGAATAATTTGTAAACTATAATACACTATCACTGTAAAAATGACTGCACAAGTTGAAACCATGCAAGTCAATTGTAATGATCAATGGGAACAATTGCAGTTACTTCATGGCCTTTAAAAACTTTTTTCACAATATTAAATATATTCATTTCTAATGGTAATAAATGTATAAGGTAAAATGGTAAAAGGTAAACTAGTAAAATTAACATATATTTGATACATTGTAAATTAATATAAACTTTAAGTTTTCTATTAATAAAAATATCAAATGTGGTTTAAACAGTCAGTGAATATTCTTCAGTATAGAATGTATGCTAGTCCACAACACAATAAGCCACTAAATTAAAAAAGTTGAAATGTTACTAAACATGCTGTTATTACAATATAATTACATCAAAAATTGTTAATAAACATACCTAGGTAACCTAAAATTAATTGAAAATTAGCCAATATACTTCTAAACCCAGTGGCCAATGGAAATAAGATATTTCCATTATTACCTTCATACTAATGAAAACACAACATATCAAATTTGATGAGATGAAGCTAAAACAGTGCTATGAAAATTCATAAGTATATTAAAACTATGATATGTAAATGTTCTAATATATCTTTATATTCTGGAAAAAAGTAAACCCACATCAATAGACAAATGGAAAAAAAGAACATATCCTGTGTCATTCTATTTATATGAAGTTCTAGAACTTGCAAACTGATCTATTGAAATCAGAAAAGTGGTTGCCCCTATGTAAGGGGAAGAGAGACTTGAAAGGGGCATGAGAGAAGAATTGAGGTTGATGACAATGCTCTAAAATCTGATTGAGGTATTGATTATATGGGTGAATATTTTGGTGAAAACTCAATGACCCACACAATTCAGATTCATAAATTTTCTGTATGTAGCTGTACCTTAGTTTAAAAAAGGAGACCAATTAAAAAAAAGGCATTGCTTATAAATATGTATTAATATATCCAGAGGTAAATATCAGGGACAATTCTCATTCTTATCATTTGAAAAATGTACTCTAATCATTTATATTTTATTGTCAACTGTCTATTCTGCTATTTTATATTAAAGTGACATACAAATTTTGTAATGATTTCATTAACTTAAGATCACTATTGCTAGCTAAAATAATGCCTTAGAATCCAGAATGTACTTTTTTCATCACTCTTTAATATTATAAGACTCAGTATGACCATTGAGTGCACAGAAAGATTTGAAACATTAAATTTTTTTATATTGAAATGAAAGTGAAATGCAAAAAATGCCTTCATTACTGATTGATTCAGTATTTATGACCTTCTCTCTTGGAAGAAAACTAAAGAAATCTAAAATTCTCTACTCAGCAGCTGTAATATAATGATTGACTACAATGGGACCAAGCCTGTTTATCTGAAATATAATCCTCACAGCTGGGTAGGGTCAGAATGCTGTCTCTTGGAACTGCTAAAAAAATTTGTAGTGAATTCTCTTAAAAACTACAATAAATCAGTATCAATCGAGCTTTTGTTGTAACTTAACATTTGTTTGATTTTTAAATACTTAAATGAAAATTGCATGTGTACATTCATCCTCACACACACATACAAGCTCACATGCTTTAAAAGATAGCTTTGAAATAAGGTTGGTATAGTATCACAAATAAAGAGTAGTTATAAAGATCAGCTAAATACCGTTTATTTCAGAGATAGCACACATGTAAAATAATATATTTGAGGGTGAGTCTAGTATAATGAACACATGCAGACATATTCCTTTGAGAATGTAGTTTCTACTTCAAATTTACATATGTTTATATAAAGGTAGTGTGGGTGTCAGTGTGATTATAAAGTATTTAATAGAGAGTAAATTGAGTATTTTCAAGAGATGTATCTGTAAAGAGAACAATAACATAAATGAATGTGCGGTGTATTAGTTTGTCCTCATGCTGCTATGAAGAAATGCTAAAGACTGGATAATTTATAAAGAAAAGAGGTTTAATTGACTCAGTTCCATGTGTCTTGGGAAGCCTCAGGAAACTTACAATCATGGTGGAAGGCACCTGTAATGGTTAATACTAAGTGTCAACCTGATTGGATTGAAGGACACAAAGTATTGTTTTTGAGTGTGTCTGTGAGTGTGGCCAAAGGAGATTAACATTTGAGTCAGCGGACTGGGTGACGCAGAACCACCCTCAATCTGGGTGGGCACCACCTAATTAGCTGTCAGCACAGCTAGATTAAAAGCAGGCAGAAGAAAATAAAAGGACCAGACTTGCTGAGTCTTCCAGCCTTCATCTTTCTCCTGTGTTGTATGCTTCCTTCCCTCAAACATGAGACTCCAAGTTCTTAAGCTTTTGAACTCTTGGATTTAACACCAGTGGTTTGCCAGAGGCTCTTATGTCTTTGGCCACAGACTGAAGACTGCACTGTCGGCTTCCCTACTTTTGAGGTTATGGGACTTAGACTGGCTTCCTTGCTCCTCAGTTTGCAGGTGGCCCATTGCGGGACTTCATCTTGTAATCCAGTGAGTCCATACTCCTTTAAACTCTCCTTCATATATACATCTATTAGTTTTGTCCCTCTAGAGCATCCTGACTAATACCGATTTTTGTATCATGAGTGAATCTAGAAAAAAAGAATTTTAAGGATAGATTTATTTAGTTTTAGGGTTTCCGGAATTGGCTGCTTAATCTGATTAGACGCCAAAATGCCAAGGACTCTATTAGACATACTTCTAATAGTATGGAGAACACTGATAGTCCTTGGTGTGAACTGTTTAGAGAGTTATAAAAAATAAATGCATTTGGTATTCCTGATCCACCGCACATGAGAGGCAAGGAGTTTAGTGACTCTATACATCATACCTTTGACGATATGTGGAGAACGAAGAAATATAATGAAGTTGGTTGGTTGTTTCTAAGTTTGCTAGACAAAGCGATGAAAGAAAATAATGAATTCAGGGATTCTAACTCCAGGTTTCAGAAGCACATACTCAGCTTCAAATCGACGATTTCCAAGTGAGAGCCTTGTCTCCTGTACACAGAGGGCTAAAATTGTGGAAAATCAGACGTTAGCTCTTACGTAGTGAAAGGTGCACACACAGCATTGCCAGGTGTCTACTGTAAAAGAATGGGACCCTGCCACTTGGAATGGGAACATGTGGAAGAATCCTGATGAGGCGGAGGGCACTGAGGTCTTAAATTCTGAAGAGCCTTCTCTGCCAGAGAAAACAGCCTTCCCATCTCCAGTGGTGGCAACATTTCCTCCCCAACCCAGATTGCCATCAGCCTTTCCATCTTGGTCTGAGGAGATTAACCATGGACTGAGACAGTTGCCAGGAAAGACAACGCTCATTCTCCTCAGGACCCACCCCCAACACTCGTTGGCTTCTATACCTATAACTAAAGTCCTGGCAGGCCCCTAGAGATGAGGCTCAGAATGTGACCCATGGGGAGGTATGCTAGACTCCAAAAGACCTGCTTGAGTTTTCTAATTTATATAAGCAGAAATCTGGAAAGCAAGCATAGGAATGAGTATTAAGGGTGTGGAATAATGGCGGATGGAACATAGAGTTGGATTAGGATGAACTTATTGATATAGGCCCACTAAGCAAGGATTCTGCATTTAATGTTGTAGCTTGGGGAGTTAAAAAAGGTTCAAAGAGTTTATTTGCTTGGTTAGCTGAAATATGGATCAAAGGATGGTCCATTGTGAGTGAGCTGGAAATGCCCAGTCTCTCTTGGTTTAATGTAGAGAAAGGGATTCAAAGGCTTAGGGAGATGGGAATGCTAGAGATTAGTCACTTTAGACATATTCATCCCAGTGGGGAGAGTCCATAAGACACTCTTCACTAATAACTCTTCACTAATAAGAGCTCTGATTGCTTTTCTCTGTATGCCTGATCTTACAGTGGGAACCACAGTCACTCAAGTTGAAAACTTAAGTGCAATGAGAATAATTGGATTCCAAGGTGTCAGGGGCCAAGTGGCAGCACTCAGCCATCAAAGGCAAGGTGGGCATAGCTACCGCAATGGACAGTAGAGACAAAGCAGCAATCGGAACAGACTGACTCATGTAGAACTCTTGCCTTGGCTAATTAATCATGGTCTTGCTAAAAGTGAAATTGATAGGAAGCCAAATGCATTCTGACTTAATTTGCATAAGCAAAAAACTTTCAGGTCAAGCGCACACAAGATTATTTGAATTATAAAAATAGAGAATCGTGGCCCCTCAATAAATTTGCAGAGTTGAAACAGTTTACACACCTAGAACCTCTTAAATGATGGGGAGACTGTGTCCCATTGAGAAAGGACCCCGCTATAATACTGACAGTTTATACTGTTAATCTTTCTCCCATCCTTCCTCGAGGAGTTGTCTGGCCTTTTATTAGGGTAACTGTGCATGGGGGAAAGGGGAATGATCAGACCTTTTGGAGACTGTTACACAGTGGCTTGGTTGATTCCAGCAAACCTAAAACATTGTGGCCATCCCGTTCAGAAAGGGGCATGTGGAGGTTGGGTAATTAATGGAGTTTTAGGTCAGTTCTGACTAACAGTGGATTTGGTGGTCCTGGTCTCATCCTGTTATTTTGCCAGTGCTAGAATGCATAATTGGCATAGACATACTTAGCAGCTGGCACAATCCCCATATTGGCTCCCTGACTCATAAAGTGAGAACTATTACAGTAGAAAAGGCCAAATGGAAGCCATTAAAGCTTCCTCTCCCAAGAAAAGTAGTGAATCAAAAACAATATATGACTGGAGGGAATGCAGAGATTAGTGCCATCATCAAGGACTTGAAAAATGCATGGGTGGTGATTCCACCACATCCCTGTTAAACTTTTGGCCTCTGGAGAAGACAGATGGATTGTGGAGAATGACAGTGGATTATCATAAGCTTAACCAAGTGGTAACCCCAATTGCAGCTTCTGTACCAGATGTGGTTTCATTGCTTGAACACATTAACACGTCTCCTAACAGCTGGTATGCAGCCATTAATTTGGTAAATGCCTTTTTCTCCATTCCTGTTCCTGAGGCCCACCAGAAGCAACTTGCTTTCAACTGGCAAGGCTGGCAATATACTTTCAATATCCTACCTCAGGGGTATACCATCTTTCTGATTTTGTGTCACAATCTTGTTTATGGAGATCTTGATTTCTTTTTACTTACACAAGATATCACACTGATCTATTACATTGAGGACATTATGGTGATTGGATTCAGTGAGCAAGAAGTAGCAAACAAATTGGATAAAGGCTGACCTGGCTAAGGCCACTGCTGAGTGTCCAATTTGGCGGCAGCAGAGACAAACACTGAGCCCTTGATATGGCATCATTTTGGGGGGTGATTAGCAAGGACTTGGTGGCAGGTTGATTATATTGGACCTCTTCAATCATGAAAAGGGGAGTAGTTTGTCCTAACTAAAATAGGCACTTCCTCTTGATATGGGTTTACCTATCCTGGATGCTATGCTTCTGCCAAGACTATCTTCCATGGATTCATGAAATCCCTTATCTACCATTACGGTATTCCACATAGCATTGCCTTTGACCAAGGCACTCACTTTTATGGTTAACGAAGTGCAACAGTGGGCTCATGCTAACAGAATTCACTGGTCTTACTATTTCTCCAATCATCCTGAAGCAGCTGGATTGATAGAACAGTGGACTGGCCTTTTGAAGTCACAATTACAATGCCAACTAGCATTGTACCAACTAGGTGACAATACTTTGTACGGCTGAGGCCAAGTTCTCCAGAAGGCTGTGTATGCTCTGAATCAGCATTCAGTTTATGGTACTGTTTGTCCCATGGCCAATTTTTAGGGGTTTAGGAATCAAGGAGTGGAAATGGAAGTGGCACCACTCACCATCACCACTAGTGACCTAACAAATTTTTTGCTTCCTGTTTCCATTGCATTAATTTCTGCTGGCCTAGAGATCTTAGTTCTAGAAGGAGGAGTGCTGCCACCAGGAGACAACAAAGTTTCCATTAAACTGGAGAGTAAGTCAACAGGCAAAGAAGGGAATGGACAGTGTTGGCTATGGAAATTGACCCAGACTATCAAGATGACATCCTTACCACTGTGGATGTAAGGAATAGTATTTGTGAAATACAGGAGATCTCTTAGAGCATCTCTTAGTATTACCATGCCCTGTAATTAAGGTCAATGAGAAACTGCAATGACCCAATCCAGGGAGGACTGAAGATGGCCCAAACCCTTCAGGAATGAAGGTTTGGGTCACTGCACCGGGTGAAAAAACAAAATCAGAAGAGGTTCTTACTGAAGGCAAAGGAAGTACAGAATGGGTAGCAGAAGAAGGTAGCCACCAATATCAGCTATGACCATGTGACCAGTTGCAGAAACAAGTACTGTAATTGTCATGAATACACTTGTATGTTTGTGCATGTACACAGTTGTACTAAGAAAATATCTGCATTTTATTTTTTTTTATCATATGACACAAGATTTATTGACTTTATATCAGTTTGAGTGTTAATTTTATGTAATAGCATTTGGGTTAAGGAAAATGTGCTTCCAGTTATACAAATCATAGCCATGTTATGTTAAAGTTAGTAATTAACCCATTATTGTCTTTATTTGAAGATCATGTGTGACTTCAGGAGACATGTATGGGTTCAAGTTTACAAGGGATGAACTTTTGAGGGTTACTGTGGTATGTCAACTCGATTGGACTGAAGGATGCAAACTGTTGTTCCTGGTTTTTTCTGAGAGGGTGTTTCCAAAAGAGATTGATGTATGAGTCAGTGGACTGGGAGAGGCAGACGACCCTCAAGCTAGGTGTATACCATCTAATTGGCAGCCAGTGCAGCTAGAATAAAGCTAGGAGAAGAAATTGGAAAGAGCAGACTTGTTGAGTCTTCAAGCTTTCATTATTCTCCTGTGCCTAATGCTTCCTGCTCTTGAACTTTGGACTCAAAATTTTCAGCTTTTGGACTCTTAGACTCACACCAGTGGTTTACCAGGGGCTCTCAGGTCTTTAGCCACAGACTGAAGACTGCCTTGTTGGCTTCTCTACTTTTGACCTTTTGGGACTTGACATGCTTTGGTTGTGTCCCCACCCAAATCTCATGTTGAATTGTGTTTTTTATAATTCCCACGTCACAGGTGGGACACAGTAAGAGGTAACTGCATTATGGTATTCTTGTGATGGTATGTTTTCACAAAATCTAATGGTTTTATAAGGGGTTTCCCCCTTCACTTAGTTTTTATTCTTCTTGCTTCCACAAAGTGAAGAAAAACGTGTTTCCCTTCCCTTGTATCATAATTGTAAGTTTCCTGAGGTGTCCCCAGCCCTGTGGCACTATGACTCAAAAAAATTCTCTTTCCTTTATAAATTACCCAGTCTCAGGCATTTCTTCCTAGGAGCATGAACACTGACTAATGCAGTAAATTGGTACCAGGTAGTGGGGCATTGGTATAAAGATATCTAAAAATGTGGAAGCAACTTTGGAACTGGGTAACAGGCAGAATTTGGAGCAGTTTAAAGGGCTCAGAAGAAGATGAGAAAATGTGAGAAAGTTTGGAACTTTCTAGAGACTGTTGAATGTCTTTCACCAAAATACTGATAGTGATATGGACAATGAAGTTCAGGCTGATACGGTCTCAGAAAGAGATAAGAAACTTGTTGGGAATTGGGACAAAGGTAACTGTTGCTATGCTCTGGCAAAGAACTGGTGGCCTTTTGCCCCTGCTCTAGAGATACGTGGAAGTTTGAATTTGAGAGAGATGGCTTAGGGTATCTGGTGGAAGAAATTTCTAAGCATCAAAGCATTCAAGATGTGACTTCGATGCTGTTAAAAGCATTCAGTTCTATGTATTTACAGAGATACGGCTTGGAACTGGAACTTATGTTTAAAATGGAAGTGAAGTATAAAAGTTTAGACAGTTTGCAGCCAGACGATGTGATAGGTGAAACCTATTTTCTGAGGAGAAATGTATGGCAGCTACATAAATTTGTATAATTAATGAGAAGCCAAATGTTAATCACCCAGAAAATGGAGAAAATGTCTCTAGGACATGTTCAGAAACCTTTATGGCAGCCCCTACCATCACAGTCCTGGAGGCTTAGGAGGCAAAAATTGTTGCCTGGGTCACATTCAGGGACCCCCTTTTGTGTGCAGCCTCAGGACTTGGTACGCTGCATCCCAGCCAGTCCTACCATGGCTAAGAGGAGCCAAGGTACATTTCAGGCCATTGCTTCAGAGGGTGCAGGCCCCAATCCTTGGTGGTTTCCACTTGGTGTTGGTTCTGCACAACACCAAGTGGGTGTGCACAAGACAAAAAATTAGGGTTGGAAACCTCTGCCTGTATTTCAGAGGATATCTGGATGTCGAGGCAAAAGTCTGCTGCAGAGGGTTGAGCTCACATGGAGAACCTCTTCTAGGGCAGGTCAGAAGGAAAAGGTGGGGTCAGAGTCTCCAGAGAGTCCCCACTGGGGCACTTCCTAGTGCCTGCAGCTTTTCCAGGTGCACAGTGCAAGCTGTCATTGGATGTTCCATTCTGAGGTTTGGAGGACAGTGGACCTCTTCTCAGAGCTTCACTATGCAGTGCTCCAGTGGGGAATCTGTGTGGTGGCTCCAACCCCCCATTTCTCATCTGCACTGCTCTAGCAGTGGTTCACCTCGAGGGCTCTGCCCCTGCAGCAAATTTCTCCCTGGACGTCCAGGTATTTTTATACATATTCTGGAATCTAGGCAGAGGCTCCCAAACCTCAATTTGTGACTTCTGTGCACCCACAGGCACTATATCACATGGAAGCTGACAAGGCTTGGAGCTTGCACCCTCTCTAGTAATGGCTCGAGCTGTATCTTGGCCGTTTCTAGCCAAGGATGGAGCTGAAGCCTCTAGGACACAAGGTACCATGTCCCGAGGCTGCACAGAGCAGGGGGCTTGGGATTGGGCCCAGGAAACCAAGTTTTGCTCCCAGGCCTTTGGACATGTCATAGGAGGAGCTTCCATGAAGGTCTCTGACATGCCTTGGAGATATTTTTCTCATTGTCTTGATGATTAACATTTGGCTCCCCATTACTGATGCAAATTTCTGCAGTGGGCTTAAATTTCTCTCCCCAAAATGTGTGTTTTTAAAATTTTTTTTTAATTTTTAAATTGTATTACCAGGCGGAAAATTTTCCAAACTTTTATGCTCTGTTTCGTCTTGAACACTTTGTCACTTAGAAATGTCTTCTGCCAGATACCCTAAATAATCTCTCTCAAGTTCAATGTTCCACTGATCTCTAAGACAGAGGCAAAATGCTGCCAGTCTCTTTGCAAAAGCATAGCAAGAGTCACCTTTGCTTCAGTTCCCAACAAGTTCCTTATCTCTGTCTGAGACTACCTCAGCCCAGACTTCATTGTCCATAGCCCTATCAGCATTTTGGTCAAAGCCATTCAACAGGTCTCAAGAAAGATTCAAACTTTCCTGCATCTTCCGTTCTTCTGAGCCCTCCAAGTCTCTTGGAAGTTCCAAACTTTCCCACATTTTCCTGTCTCCTTCTGAGCCCTCCAAGCTGTTTCAACCTCTGTTTGTTACTGAGTTCCAAAGTCACTTCCAGATATTCACGTATCCTTATGAAAGTGTCCCACTGCCTCAGTGCCAATTTAGTGTATTAGTTCATTCTCATGTTGCTATGAAGAAATACCTGAGACTGGATAATTTATACAGAAAAGAGTTTTAATTGGCTTATAGTTTCATATGGCTGGGGAGGCCTCAAGAAGCTTACAATCATGGTGTAAGGCACCTACCTGTTTACAGGGTAACAGGAGACAGAATGAGTGTCCAGTCCAGCAAAGGGGAAGCCTCTTATGAAGCCATTAGATATCATGAGAACTCACTGACTATCATGAGAACAATATGGGGAAACACTTCCCATGGTTTAATTATCTCCATCTCGTCCTGCCCTTGACATGTGGGAATTATAACAATTCAAGGTGAGATTTGGGTGGAGACACAAAGCGAAACCATATCATGTTGTTACTGGATGAAAAAGTTTATATCAGAGTAAAGACTGAAGGAGATAATCGAATGGAACTCAAACTCATTTGTCTATTTTACATTAAGAAATTTAGAGCATTGTATCTGGTAGAAGGAAAGACTATACACAGAAAGTAGAATTGGAAGTGCCAGTTAAAAGTCAGATATTTGGGCTGAATTTAGGTAAGTGTCCAGGGAAGATTTGAGCCAGGGATTTGGGGATATATGCAGTATTCATGCTTCAGGCTTTGGAGATATAATTGGGTGGCAGGTACTTACAGAAATTTCTCCAAGGTGTTATGAATTGCAGCACCTCCAGCACTTTTTGAAAGACTGTTGTAAAGAATGAAATTGCTTTGTCGTTTGCTTTTGGATGTTTATCTCTAGCAACAAGTTGAAACAGCCATAAAGAGACCCACTTTTATTGCTATGTTAATAAGCTCAGAGGGTATATTTTTGAAAGCATACACCTCAATTATTTTGTTTTCAAACTTACAGTAGCTGTTTATTAAATAGTGTAAATGTCACATTTTTTCATTTTTGATTTTAATGTTACTTATACTCCATGGTAAAACTGTGATGATGATTTGCCTTTCTAACTGAATGATTTCAGTTTTAGTGTCTTAACATTTTTAAATACATCTTATTTTCTGAGTGTCTGCAACTTACTACTATATTCACTGCTTTTGCCATGTATACATGTATTATAAATTAAGTATTCCTTTTCTCTAAATAACTGAATATCTAATCATTGGTTAAATCTAGTCCTGTAATTGTTATATCTTCAATATTTCCAGACTTTGGGGGTATTGTTAGGTTACCCTATTTTGTTTTATCTTTGTCTTTTCTTTATCTTTGTGGCAGTATCTTTGCAAAGTACCAGCTGTTGGTCCAGTTTAGTTTCTGTCTTATCAATCAGTTCTACCAGGAACTATGCATATATCAACAGACTCTTTTAGCCTTACTTCGAGAAGTATAGATGGCTAAGGTTGCTCATAATAGATCAGGAAACCAGAAGCCAGTCCTTGGCATATCCTTTGCTTTTAATGAGAACCATGATTTGATTAATCAGATGGATGAACAAAAACTTATGCCCAGTTGTAGTACTTCATAATCTGCCCCTCCCAAGACTGAATCCATTTATAGCATTGGATTTCTGCCTTGGCATGTTCTTCTAATTTTCAAAATTGAACTGCTGCCTAGGATGACTTGATTTTATCTTCTACTTATTAGTCTGGAACTCAGGAGGCCAATAATTACCTGAATCGTATCCAAACTACTAATTTTTAAGACCATATTCATTTGACTAGTTGGATGTCTATACTGAGACCAGCCTTTGCCATTGCTATTCCTAAATTTCTGTTAGATTGCTGTTAACTCTCTGGCTTTCTGAAGCCATAGTAGCATACAAGATGAAGAGTGTCTTATATATTAACTTATCAATAAAAGTTTCTTCACATAGTGCACATTTATTCTCTGAGATTGTATCAACATCCTTATATATTTGATACTGATTAGATTATATAAAAATTCCAGAATACTGATCTCTGAGTAATCAAGACTTCACGCATTATGGCCTATTATATTTATTCTTAAAATGAAAACTAAATGAAAAAAAAAGTTTTCATTGGATCTAAATATAGTCATTAATTACTATGAAACTATAAAAATACTAAACCTAGATGTTTATTACTAAATAATTGACTTAACATTTTATTTTCAAGTTAATTATGTAAAAATGAAATAGTGGCATTTCGACTTGAACTGCTATAGTTTTCTAGTCCAAATTGAACTTCTATTTAAAGCACACTTAAAAATACTCTGTACAAAGTAGGCTATTGAGTATTAAGAACACATACTTTTTTTGCATTCGAAATAAAACAGTTTCAAAGTTAAATCTAGCACTTATTAAAACTGTTACCTAAGTAGGATGAAGACAAATAAACTCTGATGTCCCAGGAAGCTTTTCAGACTACCCTGTCTGTTCAGCACGCTGACACTGTTACAGCCCTCAAAATTTCTCCTAAATTTTTGCAACAAAGTTATAATTACTTCATTTTCCACTAATTCTATCTTATTTCTTATTTATTTTTCACATTAATGTTAAGTGATTTTACTTTTAAAAAATATATTTAAACATTTGATAGATAAATATGTATGTATTTACCAGGTACAAAATGTCTTGAGTACAACAGACTATTGAACAACATGAGGGTTAGAAGCAGTTAACCCTACACAAACAAAGGCTCATGTATAAATTTGGACTCCCCCAAAACTTAACAACTAATATTCAACTGTTAACTGGAAGCCTTACTCATAGCAAATAGTTGATTAACACATATTTTGTACATTTGTTATTTAAAGTACTCTTACAATGAAATAATCTAGAGAAAAAAATGTTACTAAGAAAATCAAAGAGAAATTTTATTTATTGTTTACTAAATACAAATAGATTATTATAGGGGCCTTTATTCTCATTATCTTCACATTGAATAGGCTGAGGAGAACCGAAGGCATTGGTCTTGCTTTCTCAGGGATGAGAGAATTGGAAGAAAATCTGAATATAATTGGACCCACACAGTTTAAACACATGCTGTTCAAAAGTCAACTACACACACCCCCCACACACACACATTATAAAATGACTAAATATAGTTAATTAACATTAACTCACACAGTTATATTTTCATAGTGAGAACACTTAACATCCATTCTCTTAGCATTTTTCAAGAATACATTATTAACTGTATAGTTGCCATGTTATACAGCAGAACTCTTGATCTTATTTTTTCCTACGTAGCTGAAACTTTTTACCCACATTTTTCCAACCCCATACTCTCCAACTATCCTATCTACTTCTAATCATTAGCCTATGGTTTACTTCTATGAGATCAGTATCTATAGATTCCACATATGAGTGAGATTGTGCAGTATTTGTCTTTCTGTTCCTGGCTTAGTTACTTAGCATAATGTGCTACATATTCTTCTATGTTGTTGCAAACTACAGAATTTCCTTCTCTTTTGTGGCTGAATAGTATTATATTACATAATATACGTATTATTCTTTCATCCATTGATGGAAACTTAGGTTGATTTCATTTCTTGGCTATAGTGAATAACACTAGAATAAACAAGAGAGTATGAACATATCATTGGCATATCTTCTGCAATGTGAGGTTGTTTGCAATCTCCTTGTTTGACATAGGTGTTTATGCTGTAATCTTCTCTCATAGAACTGCTTTTGCTCTATTGATAGGCTTTGGTATATTGTGTTTTCATTTTTTCCCAGGAAATATTTTAATTTTTCTTTTAATTTTGTCATTGAGCCATTGGTTATTTGGGAGCATGCTGTTTTCTTTCCATGTATTTGTGCATTTTTGAAGTTTCACCTATTACTAATTTCTAGTTCTATAACTTTGTGGTTAGGAAAGTTACTTGATGTGACTTCAGTTTTCTTAAATTTGTTGAGACTTATTTTTTGGTCTAACATATGATATATCCTGGATGTTTCATGTGTAGTTAAGAAGGATCTATATTTTGCAGCTATTGGATGGAATGTTCTGTATATGTCTATTAGGTCCCTTTAATTTAGAGTGTAGATTAAAGCTGATGTTTGCCTATTGATTTCTTATCAGGATAGTCTATTGCTGTAAAAAGGGTGTTAAAGATTCTATTATTATATTGCAGTTTATCTCTCCCTTTAGATCTATTAATATTTGTTTCATATATTTAGGTCCTCCAATATTGAGTACATATATATTTAAAACTGTTGAACCCTCATGGTGAGGTGACCTCTTTTATTATTATATTATGGCCTTGTATGTCTCTTTTTTGTAGTTTGAAATAAAGTCTATTTTATCTGAGATAGGTATAGGTACTGTTACTCTCTTTTTTTCCGCTATTGATGCTTTCTTTTGCTTTATTACTTTCATAGGATATGTTTTTTTAATACCTTCGAGTTTATGTATGTACTTACAGGTGAAGTTGGTCTCTTGTAGTAAGCAGATAGTCGGTTTGGGCTTTTTGTTTTCCTTCAATCCACGTAGCCATTCTTTATATTTTGATTAGATAATCTACTGGTTTGCATTCAAGCTAACTATTAATTACTACTATAATTTGGTTATTTTCTAGTCATTTTATAAATTCCTTTTTTTCTTTCTTTCTAGATGTCCTCCTTGGTGGCTAAGTGGTTATCTCTAGCGACGTGATTTCATTTTTTGCTTTTTATGTTTAGTGTATTTGCTGTAGATATTTGCTTGACAGTTACCATAAGGCTTAGAAAAACACTTATAACAGGTTTTTCTAAGCTGATAACAACTTAACTTTGAGCGCGTGCATCCACACACTCACACATACCCATACACTCTTTTTGTTTAATTTTACTTAATTCCCCCAACACACATTTTAAATGTTTGACATTACCATTTACATATTTTGACACGTTACTGTAGCCATTATTTTTGATAGTTTTGTCTTTTGACCTGCATACTAAAGACATAGGTTTTCATCCACAACCATTATGGTATTAGAGTATTCTACGTTTGAGTGCCTACTTTTACCAGTAAGTTTTATACTTTTATACTTTCGGATGTTTTTGACTTAATAATCATATTTATATTTATTTTAGTTTGAAAAATTCTCTTATTTCTGGTAAGACAGGTAAGATAGGTCTGGTGGTAATGAACTCTTCAGCTTTTGTTTATCTGGGAAAGGCTTCTTCTCACTATTTCTGAAAACCTTTGCTAGGTATAGTATTCTTCATTGGCAGTTTCTTGTCCTTCAGCACCATACATGTCATTCTAATCTCCCTTTCCCTGTAAGGTATCTGCTGAGAAATCTACAGGTAGCTCTCTTAGAAACTCTTTGTTATTTGCTGCTTTTATCTTCCTGCTTACAAGCTCCTCTCTTTATCTTTTTTGATTATAATGTTTTATTAGTCCATTTTCATGCTGCTGATAAAGACATACTCAAGTCTTGGAAGAAAAAGAGATTTAATTGGGCTTACAGTTCCTCATGACTGGGGAGGCCTCAGAATCATGGCAGGAGGTGAAAGGTGCTTCTTACATGGTGGCAGCAAGAGAAAAAGAGAAAGAAGCAAAAGCAGAAACCTCTGATAAACCCAACAAATCTTGTGAGACTTATTATCATGAAAATAACATGGGAAAGACCAGCCCCCATGGCTCAATTACCTTGCCCTGTGTCCCTCCCTCATGTGGGAATTCTAGGAGATACGATTTAAGTTGAAATTTCACTGGGGACACAGACCATATCATTCTGCCCTGACCCCTCCAAATCTCATGTCATCACGTTTCAAAATCAATCATGTCTTCCTGACAGTCTCTTCAAATCTTAAATCATTTCGGCATTAACTCAAAAGTCCATAGCCCAAAACCCCATTTGAGACAAGGCAAGTCCCTTTTGCCTATAAGACTGTAAAATCAAAAGCAAGCTAGTTGCTTCCTAGATACAATGGGGTACAGGTATTGGGTAAATATAGCCATTTCAGGCAGGAGAAATTGGCCAAAAACAAAGGGGTTACAGGGCCCATGCAAGTTCCAAATCCAGCGAGGAAGTCAAATTTTAGAGCTCCAAAATGACGTCCTTTGAATCCAGGTCTCACATCCAGGTCAGACTGATGTAAGAGGTAGGTACCCATGGTCTTGGACAGCTTGGTCCCTGTGGCTTTGCAGGGTACAGCCTCCCTCCCAGCTGCTTTCATGGGCTGGTGCTGAGTGTCTGTGGCTTTTCCAGGCACACAGTGCAAGCTGTCAGTGGATCTAATGAAAGACATACCTGGGACTGGAAAGAAAAAGAGGTTTAAGTGGACTTATAGTTCCACATGGTTGGGGAAGCCTCAGAATCATGGCAGGGGGTGAAAGGCACTTCTTAAATGGTGGCAGCAAGAGAAAATGAGGAAGAAGCAAAAGTGGAAACCCTTGATAAACCCATCACATCTGGTGAGACTCATTAACTATCACAAGAACAGCATGGAAAAGACTGACCCCCGTGATTCAATTACCTTCTTCTGTGTCCTTCCCACAACATGTGTGAATTCTGGGAGGCATAATTCAAGTTGAGATTTCAGTGGGGACACAGCCAAACCATATCAAATATGTTTGATTCTAATATATCATGGAGTGGTCTCATTTGGATGGAATCTAATTTTAGATTTTGACGTTCCCATACTTGGATATTTGCATCTTTTTCCAGGTTTGGAAAGTTTTCTGTTACTATTTTTTATTTTTTAAAAATGTTTTCTACTTTTTCATCTTTTTTTCTTTCTCTAACTTGTATAACTCAATCATTTGATCTTTTTACCTGTCTCATAAATTCTGTAAGCTTTCTCAATTCCTTTTCATTGCCTTTTTTGGGGGGAGTTTACATAAACACAAAATGCACTGGGAAGTCTCAGCAGTAGAACCATACAAGCAGAAGAAAAATCTTTAGAGCTCAAAGACAAGGTTTTCAAAATAACCCAATCCAACAAAGACAAAAAAGAATTTTAAAAAACTGAACAAAGACATTGAGAAGTTTGGGATTATGTTAAATGAGCAAACCTAAACCTAAAAATAGTTGGCATTCCTGAAAGATAAATCTAAAGGTTTGGAAAATGTATTTGGGGGAATCATTGAGAAAAACTTTTCTGGCTTTGCTAGAAATCTACACATCCAAATACTAGACACTCAAAGTATACCTGGGAAATTCATCCCAAATAGATTATTAACTAGGCATATAGTCATGAGGTTATCTAAAGTCAAGACAAAGGGAAGAATGTTAAGAGCTGTGAGGCAAAACCAAGTGGTAACCTATAAAGAAAAACCTATCAAATTAACAGCAGATTTCTTAGCAGAAACCCTACAAACTAGAAGGGCTTGGGACCGTATTTTCAGCCTACTTAACAAAACAATTATCAGCCAAGAATTTTGTATCTAGTGAAACTAAGCTTCATAAAGGAAGGAAAAATACAGTCTTTTTCAGTCAAATACTGAGTGAATACGCCACTACCAAGCCAATACTACAAGAACCACTAAAAGAAGCTCTAAATCTTGAAACAAATCCTCAAAATACATAAAAACAGAAGCTCCTTAAAGCACAAATTCCACAGATCTTTTTCCTTTTTTTCACTTCTCTGACTATATATTTTCAAATAACTTATCTTCAAGTTCACATATTTTTCTTCTGCTTGATCAAATTTGCTGTTGATAATATCTTATTTTTCACTTCACTCAGCTTTTTCTAGCTCCAGGAGTCTGATATTTTCAAAATTTCAATTTGTCTATTAAATTTCTAATTTTAGTCACTTACTGTTATTTTAAGTCACTTACACTTATTTTCCTGAATTGTCTTTTCAAGAAGACTTGAAAATTTCTTTTGAATTGTAAATAAGTCACTTACACTTATTTTCTTGAATTGTCTTTTTTTTTTGAAGTTTGCTAAACCTTTCTTTAGACAGTTATTTTAAATTCTTTCTCAAGCAGATTATACATCCTTATTTCTTCAGGGTCAGTTATTATTACCTCATTTTTGTCCATTTGTTAATAACATGTTTTCCTGATTGTTCTTCATCCTTGAGGCCACGTGTCTATGTTTGCCCATTTGGAAAGGTAGGTACTTACTCCATATTTCACAGACTAGATTGTAGGAAAGTCCTGTGCCAGGCATGGTGCTAGGGCATGACAGACGCTTGGGGCAGCTGCAGTTGGTACAGAACAGAAAGCAGCCTAGGGCTTTCTATGGAAGGCACAGTGCTAGAGTGTTCCTTAAGACAGATATTGGTGAGGACTATGTGTTGCTGAGTGTTATCTCAAGCCTGGAACCACAGAAGTTGAACCCACAGTGGTGCAAGCCAGATATTAAATTTGCCATGCATGCCTGAACCCTGCAGCTGTGTGGTCCTTGCTGGCACTGAAGTGAGTCTAGAGGCTCAGTCTTTGGCTACCAACATGGAATGTAAGTCTTTGGAAGTTTTGCTAGTGCTGGTTTTCACTTTGGAGGGCCCAGTATTGGGGAACATGCAAAGCCCTATGCTCACTTTTTTCTCTTTCCCCCAAATAAATTTTTTCTGTTCTTGTACTGTGCTGCCTAGGGTGAGGGTAATGCAGATGATGTAAAACTCTTCTTCCTACCCTCCTTAACACATTATTTCATATTATTGGGCTGCAAGAAGGTACTAGGATATCTTGGTTTTATTAGCTTTTGTGAAGGTACTTTTGCATGTGGATAGTTGTCCAGTGATGTTTCTATGTGGTGGTGATTGCTGGAGAGTTCTATTCCACCATCTTTCACTCTCTCTGAAGTCACACACACTATTATCAGGATTGAGCTGTCAGAAAGGATGGTGAAGCACGTAGACTTGGAAAATTATCCATCATGGGACAGATCTTCTCCTGGACTTTGGATACGTCTGTGAAGCCACACTTTCAACATTTCTCACTCTGTACTTTTTATTTCCTTGTTTTAAGATTCACGGTGGGTGTTCTGGAGACCTATCTGCAAATAGTAGAACCCAGAGTGAAGAATAGACAAAGCTAGCCTTGAAGAGGAGAATTATTTCTAAAATATTATTTGGTTAGTTTATTCCCTATTAAGAATTTCACACTCTTTCACTTGCCTTGGTATAAAATTCCAAACTCTCCTTACAAGATGCAAATGCTCCAAGTCGTGATTACTTCCCTATGATATCCTAATTCCATAGCTTGCTTTTATCCTATAAATTATATTTTCCAATTTCTTTGACTAGCTGGCTTGCTTTCTAATAGGTTCTATTAACAGGAGATTCTAGAGTAAGATCAGAAAATATGAAGAAAAAGACTATTATTTTTCTGAATTCAAGTCTTTGTCCTTCAATATTCTTTGAATGTTAGTGATCAGTTACCACGAATGCCTGGTGGCATTCCCAGCACCAGCATCTCTGGGCTTACTCAGAGGTACCAAAAGCAACGAAACCCTGCCTATTGTTAGGCAGAGCACCAGCCACACTGCTCTCACATATCCACTGGGAGACAAACTCTGGCTTTTCTGCTACCATAGCAGGGTGCTCTCCTCACAGCAGCCTGTGGGGACCAGGCTGCTTTTTCTGTGATTTAAACAACCACTTTGTTTATACAAGCACTAGCAGTGCAGTGTTCCCTCTGAACACACAGCTCATTGCACGATTCCTTTGCACCATTAGGTTCTCATAATGACACCTCTTTCCTTTAGTTCCTGACACCTCAGTTTGAAAATTATTCTTGCAATTATTGGTTTCCGAATATTTACAGGTACACTTTTTTGCTCTTAGCTGTCCAATATATATTTAATCAACTCTATTAAACATTATCTACTTAAAATATGTAAGTGCTGTGAGGTGATGGTGAATGTTTAGCAATTGGCTGTCTGGTATGGATAGAGTAAAGGAGAAATGTTCATTTGCAGAACTTGCTATTTTTAAGATGTAAATACTCTCATCATGTCTGATTCAAACTACAAATATGATGTCAAAATACAGATTACGAAGATAAGTACACAGTACACTCAACATTATAAGCCCACTTCAGCACACACTTCGTTTTCGGTGTTCTGACAGGACCAATAATGAAGCAGTGATGGATACAATAAGGTCAGAAAATAGACCCTCAAAGATGGAGATCTGAGATTGCTATGTTTTAGTAAGTGGCCTTTGCATCATATTGAGTTTCTTTACAAGAGAAAAAGGTCCACGGGGAATATGACATATGCTGGTATGTTGATGAATTGAACCATCACTGTTTGCATAGAATGAAGTGCCTTAGGAAGAGCATGCTTTGTCTAAACAAGTGGTTGCTGTACATGACCATTAGAATGATGACAGCTAGTAGTGGGCTAGGATGGTTATATTATGATTGAACTGCAGAGTTTATAGAGAGAAAATTGCAGGTTCAGAAAGAAAAGTTTCAGCTCAAATTACACTGATAGAACCAGAGTTATTTTTGGTAGACTTCTTGAAGTTACAAAGTAAATGTGACTAAAAATAATTGATGTTCATGTGATTGAGCATGTTTAAGAATTACACTGTAATCCAAAGACTGGTCAGGCATCTATTAGTAGCAACCAGAACCTCTTTGGGAAGTGGATTCATGACTTGGGTGTTCAAATATAATTGAGACTTACGATTCCCCAAGATACCCTGGGCCTCCAGTTTCAATGAAAATGATAAGGATTGAATATTTTACTCCCTCAAATCTCATATTGAAATATGACTACCACTGTTGGAAGTGGGGTCTCATAGGAGGTGTTTGGATCATGGGGGTGGATCTCTCATGAATGGCTTGGTCCTCTCCCCATGGTAATGAGTTCACAAGAGATATGGATGTTTAAGAGAGTCTGAAATCTTTCCCTTCTCTCTGTTGCTCCCAGTCTTGCCATGGCTCCCCTTTTGCCCTCCGCTATGATTGTAAGCTTCCTCAGGCCTTGCCAGAAACAGATGCTGGCACTATGTTTTGGGTATAGCCTATAGACCTCTGAGCCAAATAAACCTCTCCTGTTTATAAATTACCCAGTCTTTGGTATTCCTTTATGCAAAACAGATGGGTACAGGAAACAACTTACTTTTTATCTTTACGTAACAACATTGTAACCTGTCACTAGGAAATTCTTCAAAAAAGAATGTTCATTCTTCTGAAGATACAGTTCTTCTACTCCTTATGACTTCTATAACTAGAATTATATATTAATATGCTGTAAGGGTTAAGTATGAAAGATGACACAAGGAGAGATAGTTTATTTTCAGTAATAGTTGAAAATTTGTACTTTGTTTATGAAGGCTTATGGAAAAATGTGTAGAATTGGATTATAAAGATGTTGGAGTAAGAAGGAAAAATATAAAATTTCGAGTAAATTATCTTTCTAGGTAACTTATCAGGTTCTAGATGTTATATGTTAGTTCAAACCAGGAAGAGTGGCTCAAAAGTTTGTGTGGTGAATAGATTGAAATCTGTACACAACAGTGAATGTTATTCTATGCAGTTAAGTATCAAAACTTCTCTGATATAACAGAAAAAACTCAAATGCTTAGGATGATAAAAAAGTTGTAACTCATTCTTTATGAAAAACCTGGATATATACACTCAGTAGGACTCAGAAGAAAATTGCTTTACTACAGAATTGAGAAACGCATTCATGGAGAAATAACTGCCAGCTTCTTTATAAAGTTCTGTGATTGCTGCGACCTTTAGTTTGGGATGATGTTAGGAAATGCTGCTGTTAAGAAGAACTCTCTAATTTCAATGTTCATTTGAAAGTAACAGAGGCGTTACCGTTATATTCAACTTCCTTCAATAAAGCAGAAGGCATTACCATATTTAGAAGCAGGGATGAATAAAAGAGTAACAGAATGCCTTAGACCACAGAGATTTTGGTGGTGTCAGGATAAATACATTTGTCAATAAAATATTTAGAAAACATATTAAAGTGATACTTTATTAAATAAATACATAATTTCTATATCTGAAGGCATAAATCTGATGCAATTGTTATAATGGAATATTTTAGCCTTCAAAGTCCAACATCTAGACTAGTTTCCTTACCTAGAACTCCCCAAATGACAATAAGTCAGTGTTCCCTTGTGATAAGATCATTAGAAATTGATGAAAGTTATATTGTAAATAATTTTCTATGTTGTATTAGGAGCTATGGCCACTTAGTAAGACAACTTTATCATGGCAAAGTAGAAATACCGTGTTCTAGTAGACACAAGTTTTGAGTTGATATTTTCTGAGACACCTACTCTATGACTGGTCCACTCATCAGAGTGGACTTCTGCAAACATCAAGTAATAAATTAAACCTGGGCATAGGTCTTGTGCATGGGTAGGTCACTGGGTCTATAGACTCTGTCATTAATTGTCTTGTTCCTGAATTGGAGTTAACTTATTGGATATAAGCAGATTACTCATATTGGCGATTTAAACCATGGACTTGGGGCTATTGTTTAAAAAAAGTACTAATTGGAAACCCCATTAGTCTTTTTTTTTCTTAACCAGGATAAATTTTTTAAAAAAGCACCTCATAGCTGGGAGAATTCAATAAATTAATATCATTAGAACACACACACACATACACTTTGAAGGAGGAGGGTGATAGTATCTATCACATTATCAATTAAATTACATATTTGGTCTGTGCAGAGGTTTATTAGCTTCTAAGAATGGCTATGGGTTGTTGTAAAATTTTACTTTGGAATGATTTCAACTGTGGCTGCAGTTTCAGGTGTGGTATTTTTACATGCAAAGTCTCTATGACTAAATATAAAACCATTGATCTGTTAATTGCTCTTTTCACATCATTAAGAAAATCTCCCAAAAACAGTTTCTTTTACCTAGAAAACAAAACAATACATTGTCATGGACTGCTGCAGATTTGTATCAAGTCTCATTTTCTCTGCGTTAGTTACAAGGATCTTTGTTTAATTGACATACCACAAACTGTAATACAGATTCTCTCTTACATTGATAGTAGCATGTTGACTAGACCTGAGAAGGAGGGAGTAGCAAATAAGATGTGACACATGCATGCTAAAGGGTGAGACATAAATGCCATAGAAATTTAGGATCCTTCCACTCCAGTGAAATTTCTCAGTGTGTAATAGCCTAAAAAGCTGTTATGATACTCTTCACAAATTGGGATATAAGTTGTTGCTACTTACACAACCTATTACAAAACAAAAAACAAAACCATAAAAAATCCCTTGGTTGGGCCCTTTACATTTTACAGCAGCATAGACTGCATTCAGGTAATTATAAGACTGTAGGTTCTGAGTAGAACTCTGAGCAAGAAAAGGCTCTGCACAAATTCCAGGGCTGAACGCAGGCTTTTCTTTCTAACTGGTCCTCTAACCCTGCAGATCTAATTGTACTTTAATAGTTTTAAGTAGGTATGTCATATTAAACCTCTGAAAAGCCTCAAGAGAAGATTCATAGAGAAGATTCCTGGGGATTTTGGATCATCTTATTATCTATGAGATATTCTTCATAGTCTGCTATTAGGCCTTAAAAACTTAATACCTGTCTTTTGGCTATAAGATGCCAACATAACCTGAGGTGCCCATTATAAACTGTAACTAATCTATCACATTACAACCTTTGGATTAATGAAAATGCAGCTTTTAACTGAAAAGTGTATATGTGCTCTAGGCTAAGCAAAGGCAGCACCCCAGGCTCAAGTAGATTTTATGTTTCTTATTCTCCCATGGTATCACCTCCTAGCTGCCCACTTTTCTGCCTCAAACCACATCTACCCTCTCATGGGGGAGTTCTTGGTATATCTGTGGGAACATTTTAGAAAGTCTGGGTTCTGCACAGTATTTTGATTCTAACTAACTGGGAATGGGCTGAGACAGCATCAGTAGCATCCCTAAAAGACACCAGCAAAGTTAATGCATTTGTTAGTCTTCATTGTCTGGACAGAGCTGGCAAAATGTAAACTGTTGTACTTATGACTGAGAAACAAAATTTTGATTCGATAGTCAGGAATTGGTGAATTACAGGTTTGTAATATATCTGAAAATGATACCGGGAATTTCAGATTGACATTTTGGAATTAGAATGGAATACATATATGTTAATATGCATACATATCACACACATACATGTATATACAGGCAAACAAGTATATATGGAAATATTTTTATTACATACACATGCTAATGTATATTTTCAACTTCCTCATCTAAAATTGTTCATTTATATATATGACTATATATTCATATACACAGCACACACACACACACATATATATTGTGGATATGGAAGGCTCTCTCTCTCTATATATATAGAGTGAGCCCTCCATATCCACAGAATTCATAGCTACAGATTTAACAAACCGTGGATTGAAAACATTTAGGTAAAACAAAAAACACAACAATAAAAAGAGCACAAATAAAAAATGCAATATATCAACTATTTACATAGATCTACTTTGTATAAGGCATTAAAAGTAATCTAGAGATGGTTAAAGTATATGAGAAGTTGGCCTACATGTCATTTACCAAATATGACTTTTATTGCTACAATTTGTGTCTCTGTTCATAGCACATAGAAGAGTATCTGGTTCAAGAATTATTTCTTAAATAAAAGGAGAGGATAATTATTATAGTTGATGATACACTGTATTCTTAAAATGTGCTAATATAAAATACTATGCAATTTTATTTTTTAAAAATTTATATTCACTCTAATGACTGTTTCTTTTGCCGTGCAGAAGCTCAAATCTTACTGTTAATAGGAGTTGGAAGAAAACATTGTCTGACATATGTTCCAATTTTCTCACAACATTTTGGCCCATTTGGTTAAATTTGCAGAATATACTGAACACCTGATAAGATCTGTATCTTCCTAGTTTATAAGTTACTCTTCAGTGACTTTTTTTTTAAACTGCCCTCCTTTCTGTCTTTCTGTCCAGCTCTTATACTCAGGGCTTCTTAGAGCCAGTTCTTTCACAAAGAAATGGGGATTTTAAAACAAAAACAGTAAAATATCCTTCCCTGGAGTGTTCATAATCTTGTGTTTAAAATAAACAATTATGGGAGTTGTTATATGAAAGATACATAGGAGGGCTGTGTCTGTGTGGTGTAGGAAGTACCAGTTTTGTCTAGATAGAGAAGTACAGTAAGGAAAGGAAGGATTAGTTTGTGTCTTCTTAACTGCTCTGATATATATATATATATATATTTTGAGACAGAGTTTTGCTCTTGTTGCCCAGGCTGGAGTGCAATGGTGCAATCTTGGCTCACCAAAACCTCTGCCTCCCGGGTTCAAGTGGTTCTCCTGCGTAAGCCTCCCAAGTAGTTGGGATTACAGGAATAAGCCACCACGCCTGGCTAATTTTTTGTATTTTTAGTCAAGACAGGCCTCCATGTTGGTCAGGCTGGTCTCAAACTCCCGACCTCAGGTGATCTGCCTGCCTTGGCCTCCCAAAGTGCTGGGATTACAGGCCTGAGCCATCACGCCCGGCCTTCAACTGCTGATTTTTATAACTCCTAAAAGAACATATTTTCAAGCACCTTACATTTTATGTTTTTATATATTATATATACAATTGTATATAGATATAAAAATACATATATGTAAAACATTCTATATATTCTTACATCATATTTTAACACGTTTGCTAGATAATTATATAGTGTGAAAAGTTAACTTTGTATTTTTTTCATTCCCTTACTAAAGCACATTTTACTGCTCGAGGAGAAAGTGATACAAGATCAAATCTTTTAGTAGTTAGAATGTGTTTTACCTAAAAGTCTTAGTAATAGTTTTTTAAAAATTTTATTTGAGATGGAATCTTGCTCTGTTGCCCAGGCTGGAGTGCAGTGGCTCGGTCTTGGCTCACTACAACCTCTGTCTGCTGGGTTCAAGCAATTCTCCTGCCTCAGCCTCCCAAGTAGCTGGGACTACAGGCATGTATGCCCGGCTAATGTTTTGTATTTTTAGTAGAGATGGGATTTCACCATGCTGGCCAGGCTGGTCTTGAACTCCTGACCTCATGATCTGCCCACTTTGGCCTCCGAAAATGCTGGGATTTCAGGTGTGACCCACCGCACCCAGCTTTATATTAATGGATTTTAAGTACTTTTTTCCCCTGAATTTATAGGCACTTTCCTTATGTTAGAGAAACTAATGGTTAGGGGAAGTGCCTAAACATAAATTTAACTTATTTAGAGAAAAGTTGTCCATTGATATCAATAGGTACTCGTCATTTTCTGGTTATTTTACTTTTGAAACACTTTATTATACGTAATCTTGGCTTACTACAACCTCTGTCGCCCAGGTTCAAGTGACTCTCCTGCCTCAGCCTCCCGAGTAGCTGGGATTACAAGTGTGTGCCACCACGCCTGGCTTATTTTTGTATTTTTGATAGAGATGGAGTTTCACCATGTTGGCCAGGCTGGTCTCGAACTCCTGACAGGTGATCTGCCCACCTCTGCCTCCCAAAGTGCTGTGATTATAGGCATGAGCCACTGCACCAGGCCAACCTTATTTTTTAAAAAAGAAATCTTCACCACATATGCATGAGATATATCTGTGATGTTATTAATAACTAGATGGATTGATAGAATGATTGCTCAACACAATTTTCATTTATAAGAAATACTTAATTTTTTTTCCTTTTTTCTTAATGTTGTCAAGTTTTTTCTTTACTTTTAAAGAAATCACCTAGAAATGGTAGACTGTGTTGGCTTATGTAAAGAATTCCTTTCATGAATAGAAGCCTTCATCTCACAGCAAAAAATTAATTCGAGTGTTTTAAGTTAACATGCTTAAGGTACATAGGTGTGTATATTAAAGATATAAATATATATGTGTATATATATATTTTTTTCTTTTTGTGATTCTTTGAATTACCAACTTGATTAGTGGACTGGCCCTGAGTTAGTTGATTCACCAGATTCTTGTTTTTTAATGAATACACCTATCACAGGCCTACTTTTCTAGAATTCTAACTTGAAAGTCAGTAGTGGGACTGAAGCTCTTTTTCAAACTTTAACATGAGTTTTGTAGTAAAATTGGAATAATACAATGATTTCATAGTACCACTTGTAGCTTCCAGCAACTGTCATGAAATTTTGTATTCAAACTGTTTCTTTAAAGAAGACTTTGTAGTTACCTAGGATTCAGGACTCTATTGTGCTGCGTTCCAGCCTTATTCATTGTGTGGCCCCCGCGCACCCCCCTCTCTTTCTGTCTGTCTGTCTTAGACAGAGTAGCTTCTTTTTAAATTTCCTCTTCCAAGGAATCAGCTGATGCTTCTAAGGCAGACTGGAGCCAGTATTTTGGTTTCATATCGAAGTGTCAAAATACTTCATTTTCTAGTGAATGTTAGACTAAAATGTGGAATGCTTCGACAATTGGAATATTAAAAGGAGGATGTTTCCTACTTAAATTTATGTTACTTGTTAGGGAACTGAAAATACCTTTTAAGAACGAGTGGCAACAAGATTGGCCTGTGCTCAGATTTTAGGAGGCACGGTGCCCAGAGAGGGCTCCAGAGCTCTTTTGCTGGCTGCTGCCTCTGGAGCAGCTGACTGGCCAGCTGCAGAGCACATTGATCTGGTCATGATTGCTTTCATCCTGGAGTAGAGCAAGTTCACACAGTTTAAATCAAGAGCCACATTAGAAGCTCCTGACCTCAGGATAACCTCTCATTTCCCACCTTTGAAAGAGGGAACAAGAGGGAATAGTTGAGTCACTTTCTAACATCTAGCCATAAAAATGCATGGGAAGATACAGCCACATCTAAAGATTGTGACCTCCTGATTTTCTTTATAACTTAGGTAGATTCAGAATACCATCTTCCAGTTTTCCCTTGGAATAAAAGGAACATTAATATACTGTTGTGCGTTGAATAGAAAAATAATTCCTTCCTTTCCACACCCGCATTTTTTTCCCTATTGAACTCTTTTTAGGCCGTTCATATAGATGCAGCCTAGATGAAATAGACTTGGACTGTTTGTAAACTCACCCTTTTCCTAAAATAGCATACCAGAGTGTGACATTTCTTATCTGTGTTAGATAGCAGACCAGAGTTTCTTGATATATACATTTTTAAATGCGTGCTTTCTTTTGGTAAATCTAGGCCTCTCATTATTCTCTGAATATCCCTACTAGTCACTATAAAGAATTTTTTTTTTTGAGACAGAGTTTCTCTCTTGTTGCCCAGGCTGGAGTGCAGTGGTGCGATCTCGGCTCACTCTCTGCCTCCTGGGTTCAAGCAGTTCTCCTGCCTCAGCCTTCCCCGAGTAGCTGGTATTACAGGCATGTGCCACCATGCCCAGCTGATTTTGTATTTTTAATACAGATGGGGTTTCTTTTTTTTTTCTCTTTATTTTTTTTTTAGAAAGAAAAAGAAATAAAAAGAGTGAAAGAAAGAAAAAGAATGAAAGAGAGAAAGAAAGAGGAAGAGAAAGAGGGAGAGAGAACGGGATTCTTGTTCTATTGCCCAGGCTAGAATGCAGTCTAAAAATGGGTATTAAATGTCTCTTTTATGCCAGTAATTGTGCTTAACAATGGAGACAGGAAGGAATAAGGGATGAAAATAACAAACAAGCAGCCAACCAGTGTTTTATTTAAACCTGTGAAATGCTATGCAATTGCTGAGGAGTGATTTACTTCCAATTATGTGGTCACTTTTAAAATAGGTGTAATGTGATACTGAGAAAAATGTATGTTGTGTGGATTTGGGGTGGAGAGTTCTGTGAATAATTGTTAAGTTTACTTGTTCCAGGTCTGAGTTCAAGTCCTGGATATCCTTGTTAATTTTCTATCTCGTTGCTCTGTCTAATATTGACAGGATAATGTTAAAATCTCCCACTATTACTGTGTGGGAGTCTAAGTCTCTTTGTAAGTCATTAAGAACCTGCCTTATGTATCTGGGTGTTCCTGTATTGGGTGCGTATATATTTAGGATCGT